>JAVHNF010073901.1:0-14513 GCA_034783455.1 Micropsitta finschii
AATGGAGAGCCTCTCATAGTCTGAGTTTTGACAATGTGATCATCCAGCAACAGCTGAATATCATCCACAGATGACAAAATATAGTTTCCTGTGTCTCGATAGATATGGAGACCAAACTCCATTTCATCCCATTCAGAAATCATTTTCACTAAAGCCTTCTCAAGTGAATGCTCCTTGCTGGCTGTTTCACTGATGGTCTCAAACTTTTCCAGGTATGGTTCAAGATTCATGTTAATATATGACAAAAGATTTGAGTCTTCAGAAGGAGACAGTGGTAAACCAACAATTTTTGACATCTCTTCCCAGTGCCTTTCTTGCAAACCAGGATTACAAATCACCTGGATTAGAGGAATGTGGTGTTTGAATTCCTCTACTTTTGATCTAACCTGTCTTGTTATTGCTAATGCATTTGGAGAATTTTGGAAGGATTTTTCTAGTTTATACAGTCCCTGCCAGTAGCTTCCTACATCTGCTTCAACTTTGTCTGCATCCACTTCTGCAAATGATCCCTCTGTCCAGCTTTCATGTTTTTTGTTGAATTCAACAGCCATATCATAGAGACAAAGATACGGAGCAAGAGTATTCCGGATGCTTCTATGCTGAGGGAACTGAGATACTGGCCATCCAAAGGACTCTTCTTATGAATTAAACTGATCCATCTGTTGAAATATAAATGAGGGGTGAAATACAAAGCTGTCTGTGATATCAGGTTGTTAAAACAGGGATTAGGGAGGTTTTCTGGTGTCTTTAACAATCTTCAAATTAAGTTTTGAGTTACTAAACCAGCAACTGCAATTGCTGCCACTGACTGCAGTCAAAGCAAACTAACAGTAGCAGCTGCAACAGTAACATTCATGCTAGTCCATAGAGGAATATGTTTAGAGATTAAAAATGGTACCTGGCTATTCTTCTAGAATTTGCATTACCATGAAGGCTTTAACAGATGGCAGGTAATACTGAGCATCAGGAATTGCACTTCCAAGCACATTAAATTATAATTTCTATGCAAACCCATGTAAACTTAATCAATTCTTTCATTATGCAAACTGCTGCCATATTAATGCAAGACCACAAAGTAACAAATCACTGTGCTCAGGAAATCTGCAGTTTAAATCATAAAGCATGTAAAAAATATTTCATAACTGAATTAAGAATTATTTTGCCACATCTCAGTAACTGCATTACTAAGCAAACTGATGATTCTGATAACACAAATATTAAGATTTATAATTTACACTATTGGACTAGATTCATCTGTAACATGTACCTTTTCACCAGCAACATCCAATTTTGCATTTAATGCTTGAGCTTTCTTCAAATACTTATCGAGTTCCTGAACATCTCCAAATGTGCTAAATTCTTCAGCCTGCTTAGCGTAGCTTTCTAGTTCCTCAGCAAACTGCTGACAGTGCATCTAATTAAATATCAAGCAAACATAGACCCATTAAAAAAAATCACAATAAATTCTGTAAAAAAAGGAATAACTATTCTGATTTGCTACAGCAGGACACTTTATACTTAAAGAATATCCAAGATATCAATATATTTGCATGAAGATCTATTCCACCCAGATGACAGAATTTGCCCTGTCTCCTATTGTCACCTACAGTGATTTATTGGGCTGACAGAGGGATCTGTGTCATAGGATATAGTTGGCCATAAAAATTTCTACTTTCTGGGATCAGAAAGTACATCAGTAGTCAGCAGACTAATAATAGCTGAATTCAAATTCTTGGTATATCTCAAATTAAAATAGAATAATAGGATTAATCGAATTACAGATGAAGCCAAACACTTTCACAAGACAGAGGTGTTTCTTGCCTTAAAACCATACAGTTCAAGGACAGCTTTTTCCTCATATATACAACTCCACAACACATATTTCACATTGAGTATCAGTAGTGGTCAGTGTCTGAAACTACGTATCAAACCATACAAAGCAATAAGGTGTTTTAAGATAAGAGTCTATGCTGCACATTTATTTATAACACTGTAACACCAGCTACTTCTTTAAATGTACTGCATAAACAGAGCAGCTCACTATCTCAAAATATATATGATCTAAGACAAAATGATGAGGAGACTAAGAAGCACAAGAAAACCAAAGTGGACAGCTCTACAGGCAGTAACTGTAATGAACCAGTAGCCTGGTAATTGGCAGTCCTTGTGGAGAGACCTCATCACCCAGATAATATAGCAAACTGTACTGTAGAAGGCTAGTAAATAGAATGGAAGATGCTAAGAGATAAAATGCAGGTAAAGTGTAACAGATTAAAAAATTAAAACATATAAACCAGATCTGGATCAAGATGCACTTATCTTACAAAACTACCTTATTTGACGTTATCCTAACAGCAAAATCACACTTACAAACAAATGCAAGATTTGTTTGGGAGTTTTCTGAGCTATCACAGAAATTTCATATACTGCCACTGACTCTAAAGGGACTGCTTATACATGGCTTGATTTAAGCCATATGTCTTTAAGGGATGTATCTGAATTTTACTATCTCATATACAGGCACCTTTCATCAACATTGCTGGAAGTTCTGTCACCAAAGGGTTTCCAGAGTACAAAATGTAAGATGTGGCTTGTCTTGCAGTATTCATGTATACATGAGCAAGCAGGAAAAATTAATTAGTTAGTACCAAGAATAATACAAAACCATCTGCTGGAAAACTTCTTTTAAAAAGATATGGGAAAATAAAAGTGGTTATTCAACCCATTATGCCATGTCCTATACGCTGCCCAAAATTAGGAGCTCAAGGACTTTCAAAATATTGTCATTACAAACCTTAAGCTCTTCTTGAAATTGCACAGTTTTTTCTTCAATTATCTTCCTGTGGTCTTCAAAGATATCTGGCATTCGATCATGCCACTGAAAAACACTACTGTTCAGTTGAATGTCTGCTGGTGAAAAACTGACGTAATCTATCAGGAAAACAATGTACTTCATAGCATCTGCTAATTTCTGCTCCAATTCAATTATGTCACGTGTTTGCATGTTCTTTACAGCATCCTGGGAAATATAAATTAAAAATAAAGACATTTTTTATATAATTTAATGCCAAAATATGAGTGAAGCAGTTCATAACTAAACTTTAAAGCCAATTTTTTACAAGGAAAATTAAATAAAGTTGGAAACATGTGACCTGAAAAGGTGTTTATTTGGAATAGCATGGTATTAGCCATTTTAAAAGCATCTAGATTTTTAATACAACTGCCCTACTAGCTATTTTATTGAATAAAACTCCAAAGAATGGGTGAAGCTGCATGCACAAAGGTTTGGAGTAATGGAAGCAAATCCAGACAGCCTGGTGTAAGTGCTGCAGGTTTGGGAAAGAAAACATTTTGCTACTGACAAAAAAATTAGTATAATAACCACAAGAGAAAAGAAGGACACACTTCAGAAAGGGAAGCACTGCATGGCCCAATGTAAAATTAGGTCTTCCCTAGCAGTAAGAATGTAAGGAATATAGACAGGCACTGTACTGCTCAGTATAATTAAAATAAAAATCACACTTTTCTTTCAGATCTCAAGAGATGGTAGTAAACTGCATTGATACACATAGCGTTCTGTATGGTACTCTTAGAACAGCAACACAGACCAGTTTAAACAATAATCCTTTACGAAGCACTCTGAAACCTTAACAAGAGCTGTATTTGTAAAAATGTTGGCCAATTGGACAGATGAATAGTATACCAGTATATGTAAATATTACTTGATATCCATCAATTGAACATATAGAAATTTTTTAATGATGACAATGTGGCATCACTGGAAAGACTTTTTAGGTAGGGATAAATTGTCCAGCAAATCTACACTTTTGCTCTTGTAACAGCAGTTTCCATGCTTCAGAATACACTCATTGCTATAGATCAAGAGAATATTTGACTACTAGAAGAATCCCCAAAGACTATTAAAACTTTTCAGCAATCAGATGGAAAAACTATTAGAAGGGGTTTCACACTGGTACAATTATTATTTACTACCCATGATTACTTGCATAATTTTTATTCTCCAACACAAAATTATAGCATAGTGCCATATTCTCAGACAGCACACAGTTCAACTTCTAAAGATTTCACTTTTTACTTGAAAAGTTACTTCAGTTATATTCCATGTTAAACTTTGAGCAAAAGTTCAAATCACTCAGATGCAAATTCATCCATCCACTCAGACACTCAATTTATTGTAAGCACATCTCTACATTCCACACATTTCATAGTGGGCACATACATCAGAACATTGCTGAACAGCAAGAAACTAAGTCACATTACCTCTCAAGTGTCAATATAAGTGCTTTGCTGATCTGAAGTTAGAATACATCAAAGAAACAGCAGGGTTTTGATTACAAAAGTAGTATTTGTAAGTGAGATGGGATTCTACAGTTAGCAAACTGCAAACCCTACACCTGCTAAATTTTAAATCATCACTTAACGAAGGATTTAAAGGCAAAATTACTTAGTACAACTTGCCAATGAGTGCTTTTTAAAGTTTTCTCATGAAGAATTAAATACATACTAAAGTTCCCTGCACCTCAGGTTTCAACTCTTTAATTAGTTTAGAATATTGGGAACGAATATTCGGAGTGTTCCACATCTAATTTAATTACTTGAATTTAATTTAGGAGAACTAAGGGGTATTTGCTGTTTGACTGTGCTATCTGTTCAGAAGCCTGAAAAACACACGGTCTTAATTTAATCCTATTGGCATGTTGCCCGCACTACAGAAATTACTTGCTAGCTGGTTGCAATAGGTAGATGGAGATAGAAATACAACCATGCACTTATTCCAAGCCATCATTTACCAACACATTGCTTTCCAAAAATGAATGAAAAAACTTCCAGGTAACATCTACATTACTAACTAAATATGTATATTACTAGCAGGCTCAATCACTGTTTCAGCTAGCCACACTGCCTGCTAGCATGCTCCCCCACAGCTATGGTCTCCAATGTTCTTGATCACACATTCTTGCCAGCAAGGACTCTTTCAGCATGCACCCCCAACATATGTGTATTTATTTACAGATTATACACACATACTATAGTATAGTGAAAAGCTCACATGTTCTATCAGGAAAGCAGTGCATATATAATATATGATGCATATATATATTATAAACACGTTTTCAGCAAATACACTTGTGAAACACCACTGAAAAATTGTAGTGGTTTTTCTTCATGAGCCAGATGCTTAGTTTTTACTGTACTAACATACTGTGCACACAAAGAAGCATGCACAGTGGAAATTAAATAAGGATTACATGAAGATGAAAAGAATACATTGAATATTTACTAATTTTACAGAAATCTTTGTTTTCACTATTATTAACAATATACCTAGTGAAAGCAATATGATCAAATGTGCTTAACCTAATACTTCGAGATTCAGAGATTCAAAGGCCTTGTTCTAAGTTCAGTTTATTTCAATACATTTTAGTGGCTGTCATAGTAAAAAAAAACCCCAACCCTCAAAGATACACAGATCGAAATGGAACAATTGCATCATTGGCTGTGCTTAATAAATCGCGATCCCATCCACCAATTATGCAAAGGTTTTTGTTGAAATTAATCTAGTAAATTCCCATTTTTCCTGCCATCACTCAGTTGTTCTTGCAAACTGGAAAGTGTTTCATTTTTAACAAATGTATTCAAAACCCACTAGAGCAGCTCAGAAAACTGTGATACCAAGCTTTTAAAGTGTACAGATATGAGGGGTGGAGGGGTGGCACGGTTTTCAGCAACAAAATCACGTAACAATGGAAACATTTCCAAACATGCATTTTCAAAATTCTCTCTCCAAAGGAGGCTCTTCTTTTGAAAAGCAGTTCATTTCTCACTCATTCCGAAAGATGTCACCTGCACCCTGAATGACAAATTGTCATTATTTTACCAAAGTATCTGCAAGGTAACACGTTACTGACAGCCACTTGTCAGCAGGTCAGCAAAATCAGGAACACTTGTATTTTGTTAAAGAAAAATGCATAACTCATCTTGAAGTGGTCCAGAAAAAAGGTAGTTCTTCATGTATGTCATTACTGAAACAGAACCTAGCAAATACCATAAAATGAGACATAAACTTCTTTACTTTCACCCAGCTGTACAGCAAACCTCCACACTGCATAATTTGTTTGAACACTTGTTTCTACCAATCTTCAGCAACGTTTTCTATGTGCCTTCCAACAGAAATGCACTTGAGTTTGTCACCGTATTGTTTTTCATGTATTTCTTCAGCCATTCAGATAGCAAGAAGAACAAATGTTTCCACAGTGGTATGTGTTTTTTTCTTTCACCACTGAGTAAGAAGAGGCTTCTGAGTCTTCTAGCATGGATCGTTACATTTTGTAGAGTAGTGGATTAATTTATTGGATTATTAATTACTGGATTAAGTATCACATGATTTAAAACATCACTGAAAAATTGTAGAGGTTTCTTTTCATGAGCCAGATGCTTAGTTTTTACATGTCTTGCTACGTGTGATGATTTCAGACTATCATTAACCAATATCTCAAGGCACAATAGACATTTTAGGCAAAGTTCAACATTAACAACAGCAAATGTGAACTCATACTTCAAATACTCTTACTGATAATTCCAATTTGGTTTTGTTTTGGTTTTTTTTGCCGACTAGTCAAATCTGATCAGAACCATCATTTTTACTTCATAATGGGGACAATGCAGAGCTCATATTAGGGGTAGAAGCATCAGCTCTGCCACTTTCTCAATCACTTGTGCTCACATTATTAGTATTATCTTCAATCTACAGTTTCTTTGAGGGCATTTTACTGTGAGGGTGGTAAAGCACAGGAACAGGTTGCCCAGAGAAGCTGTGGCTGCCCCATCCCCGGAAGTTCAAGGCCAGGCTGGAGGGGGCTTTGAACAACCTGGTCTAGCAGGAGGTGTCCCTGCCCATGGCAGGGGGGCTGGAACTAGATGATCTTTGAGGTCCCTTCCAACCCAAACCATTCTATGATTCTATGATCATCTTTTTAAGCCAGTTGCCCATTTTGTGAGAGTCAGGTTAATTAAAACTAGATAACATAATCCACAAATCTATTTAACTGGGCACACAAACTTCAAAACATAGTAATATGCTGAAAGCAAGTGAAGAACTGAAGGTGCCACTGTGACTCCCCCTTAATTGTGGAACACCCACTCTTTCCTCAGAAAACCTCACGTATGTATGTGACACAGGACCCTCTGACACAGAGATGAGATCAAATATTGATAAAGCTTAATTTCTTTCTCATTTTTTTTTAGATAAGAAGTAAATACTATTAAGTCATATACTTCAATGGATCACCTTGTGTACCCCCTGGGCTGCACATCCCCTGCTTTGGAGACAGCCACCTACAGGCCTTTGGTCCATGTTAACTGGCATTCTTGCCAATAATGCCACTGTATAGAGTAAGTGACAGTACAGACAGTGAACTACTCCAAATTGGCAGTCTGATCACAGCTGTGGTGTTTTGGTGGGGAAAAACTAGTTTAACTGTTATGTATAAGGGCCAGGATATGACATTCAGCCTCATGGCCAAAGACCTGTCCTTTTCTATTTTGCAATAAAAGACACAGCACTGTTGACTTTAACAAGGCCAGAATCATACCTGTAAAGGGCGTAACCTGCATATCTTACTGCTTAAGGCCAAAGCAAACGTATTGGTAGCTACTTGTATCTTGGACTCATGAAAAAAGAAGAGTACCTTAAGCTCCATTAGCTCCTGTGTGTTAGCCGGAAGAGAAAGGGCTTTTTCTGATATTCTCTCATACCCATCACATAGTCTGAAAAATACATCAAAAAAACCCAGCTTGGCACTTGTGTTTTGTTTTAATCATCCTTGGATCAATCACATACATTTATAAAGGCAGAAACAAGATCAGCACATCCTTTGAAGATTAAAAAGATTCAACAGTGAAAACAAAATTAAATACATTTCAATAGACATTTTCTGTTTGAGAGTTACCTCATGTTTATGTCTTGAAGATCATCAAGCATTTTGGAAATCACTTTTTTACAAATATTTTCTGCTCGCCTTCCCAAAGTATTTATTAAGTCATCACAATGTAATTCAAACAATCCTAAACGGAGGCGCTGCAATACAAATATAACAGGTGTCAGAACACTGAAGAGCTTTTACCTATTTTCTCTCACTGTCATAAACAGAATGCCAGGGATCTCATCTAGTAATTTAGTTAAACCAACCATAAAATACTTTTCAAACTTTCAAGTGAAGAAGGGAAAGAAAAAGCCACAGCTGAAAGTAACTGTTCTGTATTTGTACATCAAACTTCATCTAAATCTTACCTTTATTGCTTTTGACCTTGACAAGAAAAATCTACTTCCTCAAAAATGAAGGGCATCTACATAAATGAAGGGCAGGGAATGTTGTCTGGTGAAATTATAAGTTTGAGATACATCTAAAATATGGTAATCTTGTGTTCCTGTTAGAGGCACATGACATTCCTTAGGATTAAAAAGGAACTCTGCCTCCCAGTGGGTCCCTGAATCCAATGCTTTCTTTGACTAGCGGGCAAGTAACCTTTACTTCCACACACAGAGGCTCTCATGGCAGGCCTGTAAATACTAATTTCTCCAGAAGTGAGGTTTGCACTGAATGTTACAAGACAAACAATGTAAGGAAAACCCACTTTAGCCTTCTGGGTTCTTTTTCAGAATGGATGCACAAAGGATTCTTACCACAGAATATCCTTAGAGGGACAAAAAAAAAGTGTGGTTCATCTTAAAGATCCTCTCTCTGCCTTAGATGCTTGGAAGGAATTTATAGGTGGCTGGACTCACACTTTATCTTACTCCTTCACATCTAAGAGGAACATACTCTGGATGCCTTCAGAAGCCCCAAAACAATTTCTAGCAAAAATAACTCTTGTTTAATATGACAAATATGCCCCAGAAATGCTAAAAAAAATAAATACTTCACTTTAATCATCTCACAGCTAATTATCAGCACCTTTGACAACATTCATAAGCACAAAATCAACATTCAAATTATATCCGTATGTCTTTTTGAGCACTTTTATCATTTACCTTCCCAGAAGTACATTTTATTTCATTCACTAGTTTCTGGTACTTTATAAGTTCCGTTTTCATTTCTTCAAAGGTATATTCCCCTGACAGGAACTGATCGATATCTCGTTCAGCTTGTTTGTTTATCAGGAAGCTGTACTTATCATACAGCTTGAGATGTTCCACAGGTGCAGCACTCTCTTTGATAATTTCTTCTCTGATCCTTTTCTTATGCTCATCCAAGATCTCATCCAGGATAATGGGCTTCAAGACAGTTGATGAGAACTCACCTTTTGGCTTTGAAAAAAAACCACAAAAGCAATTTCAAATTACAGTTGTGTCTAT
The DNA here is from genome assembly GCA_034783455.1 of Micropsitta finschii. Taxonomy (NCBI): domain Eukaryota; kingdom Metazoa; phylum Chordata; class Aves; order Psittaciformes; family Psittacidae; genus Micropsitta; species Micropsitta finschii. The sequence continues at coordinate 9,377 of JAVHNF010073901.1, forward strand.
AGCTCACTTATGTCATGGAAGTTAAACATAGACAGAAAAAAATCAACTGTTACTTTGAAATCTTTCTAATTAGAGTCCAACTATAAGCCTCATTTTGTAGATACAGCTATTTACAGTCTACTGCCATACTTTTTTTTAAGTCTTAGCTTATGGATGTTTGCCTCCAACAAGGAAGAAATCGGAGTTGCTGCTTGCAGAAATTCACATTTATTTACCCAAAATAATTCCATCGACAATTTTAAATTTAATCTACATGGACTTTATTCTTCCTGAATCACGAGCACAACTTCAGTTTTGCTACCAACTGATGAATCTGTAACATTAGTAATATGGAAAACACTTTCCTGCAGACCTCCAGAAGATCTAGAGCCTAGCTCTTGTACATTTAGACATGCTTGGGATGTTCCATTTGTCTTTTCACAGGTTACTGGTTAGTGCTTTTATAGAGCATAGCACACTACTCAGGTTTCTGCTTGGTCATGTGTTCAAGCATATTAACAAAAATGGTGACAGTTAGCTATTTAAAAATCAAGTTGGTGCTAAACAGAGAGGACAATAGAATGTTCAAATTATATTCCTTCAGGAAAAAAGAAACATTCACCTCCCACAGCTCTCTGGGAAATGATTAAGATGCAGCACAGAGCATTACTTTCACTCTCCGTCATGAAAACTAAGACTGCTATACTGAAAACAACACACTATCCTAAAACAAGTAGATACATTATCATCATTATTATTTCACAATATGTTTTTACTTAACTTGGATTGTTTCCTGTTTGAATTATCATTTTAACCTGGCTGAATGCATAAACCAACTAAAATATCAACAGCTTAAAAATTATATTTTACTATCTGTAAGGATAATCTGCTCAAAAGTTTCCATAGCTAAAAGACATCATCCTTTCTAGTACCAAAATAGAAGGCATTTTCCAGAATACTGCAGAAATACGTTTAAAATTTAAATACATCCATTTTGTTTGTAGTACATTTGTAGCAGCTGCTGAAGACAATAGCTCACAGGAGAAAATAGCATTCATAGCTTTTTATTTGTTACAGAACACTTATTGGGCTTTCTATTAATAAAATAAAGATTAATAAAATTAAGATTATTTCAAATTGTTCCAAATACCCTGAAAGAGTGCTGTAATATCACTATGCAAATTCTGGCAATAGGGCTGTTCATTAAAATACCTAGGAACTAAATGCAGCAACAATGATAAAACAAAACTCATGAGTATTGTAATTTCTTACCCACTTAGAAAATAACTTGGTCTCAATTCTTGGTATATCACTGACAGCTTGAATCATAATAGTGTAAATATTAAGTAATGTATCCTCACAGTCACGAAAGTCAGGTTCAAATTTAATATTGTCATTCTGAAGGACTGGCTTCAGGATTAAACCTGGCTGTTTGTAGGCTTGAAATGATTTCTAAAACACACACACACACAAAACAACAAGAAAGAAAGAAAATTATTAGTTACCCTAACTCATGCAGGAAAACTCAAAGGATCATTAACAATTACTCCAGCATATGCATTTCAAATTGCCAGGCTTTTAATTGCAAATGACATGCTATAATTGTAAGAAAAATACTCATGCAAGTAGGAAATATGTCTCTGATCCAATTCACATAATTTTATGTTCACATTATTTTGAGTAGGCACTAGAGGCATCCCCTATATGCTAGCCAACAACTTTTATAAGTTGGTTTGTGTAGACTGAGACACAGCAGCCTTACAGCAGTAGCCCTTACAAAGGTAGCAATACATAAAATTATTACATGTACACTATGAAACTACTAATAAAAATGTGTTACATCCAATCATACTTGCTTATCAAGAATCTGATCCACAAAACTGAGTATTATGAGGGCTGTATTTGCAGTATGGATTCCCATGTATTCCAGTATGAAAATTTGTATATGCTTTTGTCCTTGGTATATCCTGATTTTCTATCGTATCTTTAATCTGATTCAGGCATCTCTTAACCTTCCCACATCTGCTAACATAGTCTAACTACATAAAAAAATAGCAATCATGAGGAAATATTTTATGACTACTAGGTAGCATAGGATCATCATTGGGAAGGATAACAAAATATGTACTTAGAAATAATAATAGCAGAAAATAGTACCGTATACAGCAAAGTTCACTTATCTCAGAAGTATTAAAAGCAACTACAAGGGATTAGGAATAAAAAAGTAAATACTCTGCTTCCACAACGTGAGTCCTTACTTATACTCTCTGCATATTGTTTCATCAATATTATTTGGAACCAGAGTTCCGTGGATTTTTTAATGGCAAGTCCATACTAACAAAAAGCTGAACAAAGATCGAGTTGCGTTCCGAGACATCAAGTATCAACAAGAAATATTTACCCCTACAACAGAAGATATGTGACTGCAAAAGAGAAAATTCTTTTTCAAACTTTTTCCCAAGAACTGGACTGCCAAAGCATACAGCAGACACCTACTAGTAGCAGAGAGGATAAGACTTCTCTGCAGATGGGCATTACAGAGACCACTCACACAAGATGCAAACAGCCTTCATATTAATGAATTTCTACTGTATGTTTAACTTACTGCAACATATTCTTGAGGATATCAGATTTAAAATATGTTGATATTTCCCTTCTTATATGAGGAAAAAAAAAAAGTTATTTTAACTCTACTTACTAAAAATGCATTCCTAAAATATTACTCCTTTTGTTTCCAGAAAGCACTAAAGTTTATACTTACTTTTCTATTGTTTTTCCAAAAGAAGCAAAATAAAGAGGAAACAAACTGTGTGTATATGGTAAACGATGATGCTAGTATGCATACAAAAGACTACTTACTGCAGGTTGAGCAATTAAATCTGTAAAGTCTTCAATTGAATGTAAAAGTAAATGTTGCAGTTGACGAGTCATTAAAGTGGCAGCAGAACCGAAGAAGGACTCTAATTTCCTGGTGCTGGCACCGCTGGGTACTTGTTTCCGTTTATTTCCCTGGTAAAAGATTTTCTGCACTTCTGGAAGCCAACTTAAAAGAATACAATAACTTTAAATTCTTCAAGTGATGAGCATTAATAAACCTGTGGTTTTAAGTTAATTGCTTATATTACATGCAGTCAAAAGATGCTGCAGTATGCTTGGGAAACCATGTAACGTAAGTATGTCATATGGTAATATCTTTGAAATCTACAGAATCATATCTCTGAAAATATTATCTATTATTATGGAACCATATTTAAAATAAAAGATAGTATGACAGTCAAGTTTGCTATCTTGCCTTGGTCTCTTATTTATCAGGCGAGAAAGTCTTTGCAGGCAGCACGCTTAAGTGCCAGGATTATACAGTTCGTTATGCAGCCTTGCAAACTCAGTAGCTCTTAAGATATGAATGCAATCCAAAGGGAATTCTGCCCACTTGCCCTTAACAAAAATGAAACTGGCTCTAGTATTGCTGAGAAATAGGAAGAAAGCACAGAAGCGTACAGCTTTCAGTTAATAGCAGAACGGTATCTTCAGAGCCAGGAAGAAAATACATCTGAGAACAGTAAAGGCAATATGCAACAAAATCATTGGCAAATATAGAAATGAAAACCTTCAAGGCTAATAGCATGAAAACCAGCTTATTTGAGACTATAGTGGTCTCAACTGTTATTTAATTAAAACCTGAGAAAGTAAAAAATGCAGTAATATATAACTGCAGGAATCAAGCATTATTGATTAAAGAAAGATGAGATGCATACAAACAATGCTTCGTCTGGTGGAGGGTGCCCCCTCGCCTGTGGCAGGGGGGAGCTGGGGCTGGATGAGCTTTAAAGTCCCTTCCAACCCAAACCACTCATTGGTTCTAAGAAAAGGGTATGAAATTCCAGCAGTCTGTGCTTGCAGGGCTTGGGGTGAGCTCAGCACTGCTGGATGTGTGGCTAGGAGCCCAAGGTAATTGCCTGACTTCAGCATCTAGGAAGGTTTTAAGAAGTGACCATGGAACTTGGCAGACATGCTGTGGGTTTCTGGGGTTCCTCACAGCCCATCATTACTTGAAACAGTAAAATTTGTACTCTGGTTGGACTTGATGATCTTAAAGGTCTTTGCCAATCTAGTCGATTCTGTATTTCTGTGAATGCAGTCTGGCCACAAACATCAAAAAAAGACCTACCAATTTTGATGCTTTATTTGAAAACTTAACTGCAGCATAGTGAGGCACCACCAAGAAAACTGCCTTTTGTCTCTTAAAACATCTTGGACTGAACAAACAAATGTTATATAAAAGTTGTGAATGCTCCATCCCTGGCAGTGTTCCAGTCCCAGGTTGGACAGAGCCTTGGGTGGAATGGTTTAGTGTGAGGTGTCCCTGCCCATGGCAGGGGAGTTGGAACTAGATGATCTTAAGGTCCTTTCCAGCCCTAACTATTCTATGATTCTATTCTATGATTCTAACTTCTGTTTCCATGTCAGAATTTTAAGTGAGTAGTGAAATGCACTGAAAAATCTGTTGTTTTCTTCTTCTGAGACTTCTGAAATGGATCCCTCATGCTGATTACACTCTTGCACCAATGCTTCAGTGAGCACTTAAGCTCCTTTACTGGTTTTATGAGAAATATTTCATTCTCTGGCATGTGCTAAATGGCTACCTGGAAATCTGTTGTACTTTACCAAGCACTGTACCACAGTAGAAATGCTCAGGGCTTGTTACACTAGACTTACATGTTTCTTTTAATTGAAAATGTTTCGAGTTTACATGTTAGAAGTTGTTTGCAGCTGGAGACTTACTGACATGGGATTCTTCAAGAAAAGCAATCCACACATGTATTTCATGTTCATCTTCTCTACCTTTTCATCTGATACTTGGCTGTTGGATTGTGTGGCTGAGAAAGCATGAAGATGACATTAAGCATATGCCTGGGCTGAGCAGGAGGGATGGTAGAAGTGAGGGTACCATGTACAAAACAATAATTTAAAGTAAAGAATTCTCTTAAGCAAGAAGGCTCTTAAGCAGGAAGGTACTCAACTGTCACATCTTAGAGGGATCTCTTTACCATGTAAGTGTATGCTTTTTGTCGCGGTGTTGTACTTTTGTTTTCTCCTTGTAGAAAGGAGATCACTATTAAATTGATTAGGATTGAATGGTACCTTGCACAGTGCAGTT
>JAVHNF010073905.1:772-25821 GCA_034783455.1 Micropsitta finschii
TACCAACATAATGTCAACAGAAAAGGCTGAGTGGTGATGTAATGTCTGAGGGCATGCCAGAGTCAAGAGACTTTTTGTTTGATTCACAGCGTACAAGTTATTTCTCCCCACCCCCACCTTTTTTCAAGAAGGCAATGGGAAGCTGATTTTACAGCTACAATAATACAGTTACAGAGCTTCACATTATCTGCACAGTGGAAAATGGGAATGAGCTGTTAACATTCATCATCATGACACAGGCAACAACTCTTCAGCAAGAAAAGCTTTTGGTCTATTTTAGTTTGGAGGGGGGGTGGTGGTTGGTTTTTGCAGGTCTTTTTTTGCTGCTGCCCATCACCATGGCCTCTGAGGCTCCTGCACTTAAAAATGCATGTGAGTACCCGAGGTCCTTCAACACTTCCTGTATCCTCAGATCCAAGAAGATATTTTTCCATACGAGTCTAGCAATTAAAAATCGTTAGTATTTAATAACATTTCCCAAATTCTAATGCTGACAAGAAGAATGGAAACTTCCCCAGTCCTCTGACACAACTTAAGATTTTCACACATTTTATGATTTGTACGTAAACAAACATTTGTGCACACAAGAGTAAATCAGTGGGAGTCAGATGCGTAAATAAACTGCCTTTAAAATTCTGGGCCTGGATCCCTGTACCAGAAGGATGGGCAAATTATGCTCTCAGACAAACCTCTACAGCCAGAAGGGAGGGAGTGGGCAGCTGAGAGTCATGCTTGATTCATCCAGCCTATCTCACCCTTCCTTCCCTTCCACAGCTGTATGACTCAAGTGAACTCCTGGATAACGCACATGGCAAACAATTTCGAATACATTTATCTACCATTACCAGAGCTCTCTTAAAGAGAAAAGAAAAATCAGTGTCATGTGAATGAGGTCATTAAACTCAAGACATGTACAAAAGAGAGGAGCAAATGGAGGTAACCATAAATGGGTGCAAATATACCACCACCTAAACATTGCCTCTCAAGCTTTGGTAGTTGTAAGAATCAGCAAAAGTCTGACTGTAGCATTTCTAGGAAAATTTCTTGCATGTGCTATTCACTGATACCAGCTTCACATGGACTAGGGCAATAAAGCTTCTAGAGGAAAACAACAGCAGCTGTTCATCCTTGCAAGATTCCTGTCACTTAGCTTGTGCTACAACCCTCACATCCAAAATACCTGCAACAACTCAAAACCACCTAAGCATTTCAGAATGTGTTCTTTTAAACTTAAAAAAGTAAAAATAATTTAGTTTAACAGGTGAATCTTTTTGAGTTTTATTCCTTAAAGCATTAATGGTATTTCATCTTTCCTTAAGAGGTTTCGATCTACTTGCATCACAGACACTCCAATAAAATGACCTGGTATGCAGATTACTGCATACCTGCAAGTAGCAAGCTCCCCTCTAGAGTAAGGAGTTCTGGATACACATCCTGTTGAGTACCTGTCACAATTTGTGGGTGCTAAAAAGACAATACTGAGAAAACATTAGTATATGGAGCCTAACTGCCATCCACAAGCAAACCAATCAAAGTGTTCTGCAACTAGTAGTCTCTGTTTTATCTGTGCAAAGAAATTGTATTAATTTAACACACATACCTTTGTCAAAGTAAGAATAACACATCTGATCATTATGGGAACTTATGTATTTAATTCCTTAAAATATGAGGGCAATCTCTAAGAGAACTCATAGGATGTGTGCTTGCAGCTTGGAATCTGTTAGTTTCTGCCATATGAAAATCCAACAGCTCCATATGGAACATGGTGTTACTTTCTATGTAGATTTTCACCACTGTGTTACAGCAAACTTCCAAAGTCAAGTACTAAAACATTAATGGCTGTTGTTTTTTTAAACCCTGATGGTCTTGAACCAGAAAACTTTGTGTGAGTAAACCATTTTCCTTGTACAAACTTTGTGGAAAGATTAGCAAAGGCTGTAGTTGTGAGGAGCTAAGTCTCACAGCACTGAAAAGCTGTCTCTTGATCTCTCACCCACTCTCTGATCAATTCCTTTTATTGCATTCAGAAACTTGCCAGAACCCTCTGAGTATCATATAAATCATTAACCCAGAAAAAGAAGTAAATACTTCTGCCAGGTTGGGAAGTTGAATCAGTGAAAGGTCTTGCATCACCTCTGCTGGATGAGAAATGCCTCCCCCTTTCAGCAGTTCACTTTTTTCCTCAATGCAACTACATTCTAAGCACTGATGAGTTAAGGATTTCTAAGCATTGATAAATTAAGGATATCTCTTTTTTGTTAGAGTTAAAATATAGAATACAAATGCAACTTCATCAGATGAAGTACCTGCGCAGACCATACATAAAAGGTTTTGAACACAGGGGAGTCACACTTTTAAATTACTATGCTCGGTATGAAGTATTAAAACCTAACTGTTTACGACAGCTTAAAAGGGAAAAAACCCCAAACCACTGAGACATTGTTTTAATAAAGACTAAAAGAAAAATCAAAGATAGAAGAAAATCAGAGGTACAGTAAGGGAAAATTTCTGAAGAAGCCTTCCTACCACAAGTGCCACTCATAATCTGAACACAACTCTGTTATCTTTAGATCCCTCCAAACAAGCCTTAGCCCACACAAAGTTTTGATCCTACAAGGAAATACAAGCAAGCAATTCTATTAAACTTACTTTGCACAGATCTCAAATGAAAGACATTCTTTATTAAGGCAAAGGACAGCACTATTAAATGGGAAAAGGGGCTAGAACCAGATTAAATTGGAACCAGACTAAATTGGAACCAGATTTATTTCTTTTTCTGGTGAATTCTGATTTGCAGGGGGAGTCTTGTATACATTATTTCACACTCACAAAACTCACCGAAAAGCAAAAGTATTCTAGTTTTATAGAGGGGTACAACTCAAATACTATTTTGAGGGTTTTTTTACTCATCTTGTGTATCTTATGGCAGGTTCCAACTCTAACCTTCTTTTCTAGATGCACTTGGAATTGGTTCTCTGTAAAAGACAGTCCCTAATGACTATCCCTAGTGTTGACAATCTTAGTCAGCTGAACTTGAGTGTTACTGCACAGTTACAGACACAGTTGGGTCACGTGTTGGCATTTTCTGTTATTTCATTATCTTTTTTCCTTTGGAGTTAGATGATAGGTACAAGCAAGTATCTAAATGTCAATTTCCATCATCTCTAATATTCCGTCTTAAACTTCATCTTCCATATTAGCTTCTTACAGCATTTAAAAGAGTATATAAATGCCTGCCTTTTGCTCCGATTTCCAACTGGCTAGTAGCATTATGTGTTGATACTTATCCAAAGAGAAAGTCCATCAAGCCAAAAGAGTTTCAAGGGGATTTTTAAAAAAATGCAGGCTTCTGAAGCACTGAATCGACCTAATACAGAACAGCCATATACTTCCCATTGAAACAAGACCATAGTCATGAGATAATGGCCTAGAAAGCACAACAACAGACACTTTTATCTTAACCTTCAGTAACAGATATGAACCTAAACTATGCGTCAGACTTCCAAGAGAAACGTATCATCTTTAGGCTGACTAAATAACGGACCACAAGTCATCACCAACTTTCTTCTTAAACAAGACATGTTTGCCCATTCTTTATAGTAAATTATTTTTTAAAGATAGTACTATTATCACATTTTCACATTCCGCCTGCCAAAACCTATGTAAAACTCTGAAACACTTCTCAAGTTCAGTGATGTAAATATATTTCCTACTTGCAAACTGAAAGAAGCTCAACTCTGCCTCCTGCAGCAGCAGCAATAGAATTAATAACCAAATTCTAATGCAGGTATTTCACTGATGACAGCTAATAAATTTTCAGATCTTAACTATACTACCATGGCTTAAAAATAGTTTTGTCCTTAAGCAGAGTTGGTGGTTATTAAATACAGCTGTCCAAAGACAATATCCAGTTCTAGAATCATACAAACTGCTGTTAGCCCCTTTATGTGACCTATTTATTTGTGATAAGTCGCAGAGACAGAGTCCTGCGTCATCACCATTTACAGAACACTGAACTATAAAGATCTATAAAATGATCAAGTAATATAGTATTAAAAGAGAAACTTAACAATTTGAAATAAGAATCAATAACTCTATAAATCCACAATATCTATGTTTTGTGGGATTGCCTCTACTGCACTAAGCAATAATGAAATGCAAGGAAGATGCTTGCTTATTGTATGTAGATAATATTGTCTACACATCCTTCTAAAATCATGTTAAACCGATCTAAAAAGCCTCTGCAAATATTTTTCTTGTGATCATCACCTTCCAAGAAAGTACTGGATCATGTCAAATAGAAGTAAAATTTATCACATGCTTTGGTGTTATGTTTTCCTTCTTTCAGAGCCTACATTTCCAAACAGTTTTGAGGTAAGCCTACATATATTCTGCCTCCTGTTTCATCTCCCAAGCAGCTTACAGGTGTTTTCAAACACTAATGGAAATCTTGGAGACTGAGGACAGCATTGCTTGATTATTACCTGATCACGATCACCTGCAAAACAGCAGCTCTTCATAGTACATGAGTTGAAGTACCCTTGGTTGTCAAACTGGAAGACAGGCAGCCGACAGTGAATGTCGTAGAGGACTGGGGGAAGGCGCCGACGCAGTGCCAGCAGCTGGGTTCCATTGCTGTTGAACCGCACACTCATGGCACTCTGAAGGGAGAGGTTTCCACCGTAGCGGAGCAGCGAACTGGGAAAAGACAGCAGAAACAAGTGAGGTGGCATTAAAGACAAAAGAATCTCTCCAACCTTACTGAGTCATTTCAAACAAGCCCAGTAAACTATAATCTGACTTTGTGTGCATTTAATTTCTGCTTCAAAGCATCAATTCCCAAACAAGCTTCATTCAAAACCTGAATTGCAAACTATCAGAACACTAAAGTAACACTATAAGGTCTTAAAGACTGTGAGTAGTTCTGTTAGTAACAACTACATTTCCCGCATAGGGGCAAAGTTTCACAGAGTAACCTTAGCCTTAAAAAGACTGTTCCTGTACTTCTGGGATGTCTGCATTTGAGACTGACCCTACCAGCTTCCAGCTGGTGGCTGAATCCAGCCAGCCCAAACTTTTTTTCCTCTGCTCTGGCACCAGATGGCATTTTCTCTGATTGCAGATACTCTGACCATTGTATCACTTCTGCTTCTATTTACATTTCTACAGGCATAGGAGGATGTCTGAGTTCTACACAATCAGTTCCAGGTGTTGCAAATAAAAGGCCATCTTACTAACAAGTTATTGCAAGAAATGCTAAACCAAGTCACCTAGCTAATCTCAAACTTGCTTCACAAAAACATACTGCCAAGTAAGCAAGACAATTATGCTACTGTGTGACACTTAAAACCCTCATAGTTGAAGTTTCTACTCTCCTTGTCTTACATAAGGCTGTATGATCAGAGCTAGAGTATTTGTTCCAGCTCTTATTTACATATACAAGACAAAAACAACAGGTCACAAATTTCCAGGCTCTCTCTTTACAACTACAAAAGTTCCATCCAGGAACCTAAAGGTAATCAAAGTATACCTGAAATTCAACTTGCATTGTATGGGCTGTTTTTTTTTTTCAAAGACTTAATTCAGCTCCTGTGCTTGAAATAACTGTGTGTATGGAAAGGGAGACAATGAAGGAAGAAGACATTTTATCCTTTTCTTGTTGGGATAAAAAAAAACCAAAATCACTAAAACCTCCTTGAGCAGTACCAGAGCTTGACCTTTTCTTAACAGGTTTTGAGCAATCCACATCAAATATTATTAAGTGCTCTGATTTTTATGCACCTTCTGGACCAGAAAAGGCACAAAACTTGCAGATCCTACAGGGACATTCATTCATGGACTTTAATGAATTATACTTTCTGATTTAGCCCTCTGTCCCAACATTTGCGAGAAATGAGTCACTCAGCATGGATGGAAAGCCACATTCCATGCAGGTTGAAGCACGAATCCACTGCATGAGATACTGAAAAGTTAAAAACTATTGTTCCTAAGCCAGACTTAAACAAAACCAAAAATAAAATAGAAAACTCTGCATAACAAGCACACTAGAAATACACCGCTCTCACACACACACACTTTGTGACATGATCAGTCAAAGCCAGGGTGCTGCAAAGAAATCAGAAGTCACAGTTTCAAAGCCAACTAGTAAGAGCTTCGAGCTGGGCACCACAACTTATGAATGCCTTATCATCATGAGAAGTCCTGCTCTCTCACCCGTGTGTGCAATTTTCCAGGCAAAGCTACTGAGCTTCTCTTAATAGTGTTCACAGCTTTTAATAAAAGCATGAAAAAATTTAATACTAGAAACTGTAGCCTTAGAGACAAGGATTTAGGATCCCCTCATCAGCCCCAGTTTCTGTTAATCAAGATCCAGGAAGTACTCAGCCATCTCAAAACAGTCAGGCACTAAAAAAAAAAAATAAACTAAAAAATCCAAACCTAAACAAAATCAAACCACCTCCCCCAGCCCACCCCAAACCAAAACCACCATAAAAATTAAACAAAAAAATCCAACCCAAACCCCCAAACCAACCAAAACCTCCACCCAAAAAAACAGGCAGAAAAAAAAAAAGGTAATTTTTTCTATAAAGATATAAAAGTTCTCCATCATGGATATGAATACCATAACATATATGCACCAACTAGACTGAAGGTGCAGTCACTGCTGCAGCAAGATTAAAGCCCTTTTCCTCATTATCAGTTCACCTCCTCTATGTAAACCACAACCTGGAATTCTTTTCTGCCTACAAGTGAGTGAGCCTACCAGATGCCCCATCCTTTCCACTCTTCAGGCAAAGTTTCCATGGTTACTATTACTATGCCCTGCCTGAAATATTCTGAGATTATATTTTGCAATAATAGTGGTGTAATAGCAAACTAGCTTCCATTATGCTTACAGATGTTTTCATTAAACTCCTATAGCAGTCAAAGCTACCAAAGAAAACACCTCTTGGAGTTGAATGCTATATTGTGTTTCCATAACTTTAGTGTAACAAAGCTTTAAAAGAATATTTTATTTTGGAAATTAAATGAAGAAAGCCTCAAACTTCAGAAATTATGATCATACACACAAAAAAAGTCTAGAATTAAGGAGCTGCGTAGTTAGGACCCCTCACTTAGGGGTCCAACAGCTTTGCCTACTTCATACCCTCACATCATATGATTCAGCCTCACATGTAATGGAAGTACAGTTTGTGCTGCAGCTCCTTGAACACTTGGCTAACTTTTAACAGTGGGCTAAGTTTGGCTATTAGAGAAGGAAATACTAAAATAGGCATTCCTCATTCATCAGACTCTATAACTCCAAGTGCAGCAAAATGCTGCACTACATCACAAGAAAGTGGTTTTCCCCACCGTGCTGTTTCCTGCTTGCTTCCTCTATGCCTCTTTGAAAGGGTTTATTAAATTAACTGCACAGTGTTTTCCTTTAACAAGCTATGGAAAGAGGCAGCAGGTAGTCAGGTGGGGGTGAGGAGAGACAAACTGAGACCAGAACCCCCAAACATTTATTTCCTGACCCAGAGGAGGGAGTGCAGCTCATGGCTCCATCTTGGTGTAAAAGCTAGGAACTTAGCTCACAGAGGACATAAGCAGTCAGCTGTCTCCAAGAAAGAAGCTGGGGCGAAGTTATTTTTTTACAGTACTATACCAGGACTACTACTTATTAGAACTAAATAGGATGTCTGAATCAGCTCTAAAGATCTTCCAACAAATCAGAACCAGTTTTTCTCTTTTTCGTTTTTTTTGGGGTGGGGAGGGAAGAGGAAGGGGAAGGCCGCATTTAAGCATGTCCAATGTTCAAATGACTACCTCCACTTTCTTGGTTGCATCATGGTGCTGCTCTATACCTTTCTTTAGTCAGTACTACCTTTGGATTTTTTCCACACAGGATTATGTGGGGCAGTGTACACATGCTTGGATATGTTGCTCATGCCACTTCTAACGGCTCCTTATTGCATGCTATAGCAAAGGAATTTCAAAGGCAACACCTTCTTGCAGTTAATAAGAAGTTTAAATACATCAGATTAAGAGCAATACTCTCCTCTCAAAGACACAGGACATGACAGCTAGTGAGAAATCTGCAGACCACCTTAAAAGAACAACTATGAACGAGATGGGTGCCCCTCCTGCCAAAGGAATTATCCTTATGAATCCAGACCCAGACTACTCTGGGATTTAGTCTGCTTCCAAATTTGGCTCATCCAGCCAGCTGTGGAATGCTGATATTGCCTACTAGCTCTGGAAGCAATACAGAGAGAGAGATACGTGCACTTCTGAGTTTTTAAAAACGTCATCTTGGATGATTAAGAGAAATAAGTCCACAGATGGAACAGTAAAATCCAACCAAACATGCTGGAGCTGAAAGGAGGCTGAGGAGGGAGAGAACGGACAGTTATGTGCAATATGGTCATTTCTGTAGTTGGATATGCTGCACGCAGGCAGCACTTCAGTGTTAACTAAATACCAGCTCAGGCAAACAATGGAAGGCTTTCAATCCAAGAGTAGCACCACTAATGTAAATAAATACATTTCTACTGGCAGCTAGTAGGGTGAGGGAAGAAGTAAGTCTCAATGCACTCAGAATGTGCAGGAAAAGGCCATACCTGAAACAAATGTTTCCTCCTTTCTTCCTTTTTTTAAACAAAAAAGCTTTTTCATCCTTTTTTGAAAAGTTGACTGTCTGACTGGTAAACACAAGTGTAACTCAGGCTATTCAAAAGTTAACTTGGCAACAGACAGCGGGCATTAAAACCACAAGATCAGTGTCTTGGTAGAAACAAAATAAAAGCAGCATGAATGACAGCATCAAATAGAACCATTAAATAAAACTATTGAATAGCTTCTCTTGATAAGCTACAAATCTGACAATGAAAAGCAGCACAGAAACTGTCCCTCGGATATGAGTGCCATTTAAGAGGGAGAAGGAAGGAAGGAAGGAAGAAAGTGTTAGTGTCAAATAGCAGTGTGTGAAACTAACTTAATGAGAGAATGAACTTAAAAGGAAAAAGCGAATTTGCTGTTTGTAACTAATACACATCATTGCATACAACTGGTTTTGTCAGCATTCTGTAACCACAAAATTGAGGAACTTTGAACTACGCAAAAAGAACTGGAATGAAACTTGGCAAACAGAATCTTGGCCTGGAAAACTGCAAAAAAGTTTGGGTTTTATTTGGAGTAAAATTATTCTCTGTGTGTAAAAATTCTTATTTAGTCTGGAGCAGGCACTTAAAAAGAGCCAAATAACAAACTAACCAAGCAAGCACAGGATCAAATCAACATGGAAGGTTTTGGGTTTGGCTTTTTTTTTAAAGTAGGTTACAAGTATCATAGAAATCTCAAGATAGTTTCTTTGAAAAGCAGGTAAGTCCTGTCAAAGCCTATGGAGTTTCTCTATATGTATTCAGAAGTGTTAACGAATGTGAAGGAAGTCCATCAGTGTTCTTAACATTGAAAAGGCACAGAAACCATGATCAGGATTTTCTTATTTCGCAGTAGCATGCTCATTTTCAATTATATCATCAGTATTTCTGATTATTTCACTACCTTTACAAGAACTCTGTTCAAGAACTACATCCCCCAGAATCCTTAGCAGGAAGTAAGGGATATTTGCCTGGACTTCAAAGAATAACAAAATATAATAAAGGCTGCGTATTGTTAGCCAAACTGAACACCTTAACTTTCCTTCAAAAAGGACATACAAGTAGAATCAACTGCATGCACCAAAACTGGAAAAGTAGGGAATATGGGGTGCAGTTCTGCATGTTCAAAAAGATGTCATTCCTTCTGCTCTTTACTGTTAGGGTTAGGATTATGTAATTTAGTATAAAAAGGAATCCCTCATCATTTATACATTTGCATGCATGGCAAGCTCTAAGGCGAACAGAAGCTTCACCTTCCCCTCCAAACCAGGAGGGCAATAATTTATTATTTTTTTTTATATATATGAAAGATTCTTATCTGATAACTTCAGAATCTGGTGCCTTGAGAACATCAGACATCACCAGATTTTTGTATCCAGAGAAGTCAGACAACGTAACAGCAAAGGCTTGTGTAGTTTGGCCCTTATGATCTAATCGAATCACTGAATATTAATGTTGCTTCACCACTGATCTCAGGCAGCTCTCAAGAAAGCATTATATTTTCCTTTATTTTGCCTTCATTCATGGAAAAAAAAACGTACAGAATTTCAGCATTTTGAAGAAGATGACAAGAGCAAAGACACAAAGGCATAAAGTAAACTAAACTCTCTCCCTCATCTGTATTACTTTTATCCTTCTATGACTTAAGGCTTTTCTGACATTACAGCAATTAAACAGTAGCAAATGACAACAAACACACCCCCCTATTTGTTTGAATGTTTCAAATCCTCCTCCAGCTCTGCCTAACATTTGTTTTGGTCTTATTACAAACCTGTCCCAAACATTCTCACTGTTCTAGGCTTGTCCTCGCTACAGATCTGTGAGTCATCAGGCACAAGTGTCCTGTTCTCACTCTCTGATTGAATCATCCAGGTGTTACTGCAACCTGAGTAATAAATGAGATCCTGTAGACTAATTTTGCAGGAAAAGAAAAACAAAATAGCCAGGTAAAAAAATAAAAGTAGAGAATATGAAGTAAAAAGCAACTGCCCAACAACTACAAGTAACCTAGCAAAATCACCTGATCATTTTCCTTCTTTTGTAATCTGAATTCTACAGGTGAAGCCCATTATTCAGCCTGTTCAGAAACAGTATCTTGTAGGATGGAGTACAGACTGTGAGAGAACTCTGCACAGATGAATCCAGCAAAACACAAAGCAGTAGGTTCCATCAGATAACCAGAGAAGGTGCAAATACAGCCAAACATGGCATGAGAAGATGACCTTTAAGTCAACTGAAGGGACAGAAACTGTTTCCAAAATGAAGCACACACCAAAGTCAGTGTAACACAAAGAACAAAGATATCAAAGAACCTTAGCTCAGTAAAATAATCTGAGTGTAAAAGTTGGAAATTCCTCTTGAAGGGTAAATCCATTTTCACACCTTAGTATCTCTGCAAAGCAGTCACATATCAATACTGCAATCCCATGAAGCATTTTCTCCTACACACCTTTCTGTGTTGCAATTCTTGTATTGAATTAGGAAAGCTGAGTAACGGCAACCACAGGTTTGTTCTTTCATCCAATAATATACATGCACTCACCACCCTTCCTTCTCCCAGAAAAGCTGCACAGAATTTTAATTTAACAAAGTTATAAAGGCTGAAATTAAAGAGCAGCAACAAGAAAGTAGGCCTTTCTTTTGACAGAGAAAGTGGCAAGATCCAAGATGCTCCTGCAGAAGCACAGTCCAGTCTTGAACATATAAAGTTTTTGCCTCTCACAGGTACAAGTCGAATAAAAATTATTATATAAAGCTAACTGAATGCAACTGCACACACAACTTTGGTCTCATCAAGTTGGTCCCACCAGTTTCCCACAGACTGATGATTCAAAGTCTAATTCCTTTGTCTTAAAAAAACAGTTAAAGTAACATTTCACATGTTCTCCCATAAATGCACTAAAAGGATGCCTCTCTTGTATTCAGTCACCAATAATTTTATTTTACTTTCTAAAAGAGAAAATGGCATCTCTTAATTCTTATTTTAATTCCCTTCTCATTGAAATGAAGCATAAAAGCGATTAGGATAGGGCTTATATGATCACAGACCTATTTCCTCAGAAAGCAGGCTACCAAAAAACCTTAAATGAGAGCTTCTTCTGAATGACAGATTAATATTTGATACTTATAAAATCTGCACTGCAAGGCCAATACTTTACATTTCATATTCTTGCTTTAGAAAGACTGCTGTGCTCAAGAATTTCAAAACTAACAAAAACATTAAGCACTATAAGGCTTTTGAAGTAGGAAGTATTCCCATTCCTTGATACAGGAAAAACTGAGGGCAAGAGAGGTCAATCAACAGACCTACCCAACACTGTGAAACAAAACCAGGATTCCTGACTCCTTGTTTACTGCATGAAGCTACTTACGTTCTTGAAAACTGCAAACCTGAACAGCACTGCTGCTTCTGGGAGCAAGCTGGATCCCACAGCGCAAAGGGACAGTACCAAGCTTAAAGTGCCTGGCCAGAACAAAACCAGGCTAGTGTGGGCATGATGGTAAGTGTGAAAAAGTTTAATCTTCTAATCAGAAAGTCCCCATGCATATGATGGAGGGCTATCCACAATGGATAATGTGATTTTTTCTAGTGGTTTGAGAAAATGAGTAAATCAAGACAGGAAAAGCTGAACAGAAGAGTCGCTATAGCTCTATCTAAGGACAAAAAAAGAATTAGAAGCTAAACGGCTAACGATACCCATTTTCATTTTCAACTTGAACCTCAGTAATCCAAATCTCATTTGTGTGTCTTATCAACAAATCTGCGGATGCTGCAGTAAAGACAAAAATCTTCCATTCTGTCATTGAAAAAAAAAAAAAGAACCCAACTTCAAAGATCTTTAGTTTGCACATCACTGGATTAACCTGAATACACTCCACTACAGGAAGGATACCAGCATAAGCATAAAAAAGGCTAAACTAAACCCTCTATCCCAAGAGAGGCTGACAAGGTTAGGCATAAAGCAAGACTGCAAACAAGATAAGGAGTGTGTACATCTGAAACAGAAGCGAAGTGAGAATGCCCATCCTACAATAACATACCAGTTAATTCTGCAATAAGGAGAAGACATAAAGGTGGGAAAAAGAGGCTACAGCACCTGTTTCACACACTTTAATACCAAGCAGTATTCAGCAGACTTGCACACTTAAGTATTTCTAGACTATTAGCTAGTGTTCATACCAGCAACAGAAAAGAGCACTTGCTTCAAAGTAAAAAGTATCTAGCAATGAATTCACTGATTTACATCTTTTGCAACTTTGGTACAACATTTCTGTCTGTCCAAGGGAAAAAGAAAAGAAAGGGAAAAAAAGCAAAAAAGCATCAACTGGTTGAAAGTGGCAACCACAATAAAGGAGGCCATATGCAGCAAAGTGCTCTTCCCAGCAGAAATAACACAAATAACAACTTTGCCCAAAGTAAAGAAGGTTTATTTGCGAATACATCCTTTTTTCTTCAGTGGCCCCCTACTAGAGACACACAGGGGACTAGGCTCAGATGTTTCTAATGCTGAAGAAATAATTTGATTTTGGCTAAATATGTGTCAAACAGTTTAGAGATTTATTTAGGGTTACAATGAGAAAAACAAAAACTGTCATTCATCCAGATGCCATTAGCATTCAAAAGCTCCTTCAACACAACCCAAAGATTTCCAAAAAAGAGTAAGTCAATCCCCATGAACTTAAGCAACAATAAGCTCTCTTTCTATGACATTAAAGGGAACTTCTAAGAAATAATGGAAAACAAATGGTGGTGGCGGGGAGGGAATATCTAAGTTTGGGTTCTGTGTTATTTGTGGCAAATGGTGTGGTAGTGTGGTTGACTCATACTGGTGAGTGCCTAAACCAGCACTTAAAATCTGTTATACTTTAACCTAGCTAAATGAGTTACTTTAATGAGCACAAAGTTAGTAAAAATTCACAACAAACAGTTCAACTGGGAAGGGAAAGGAAATAAACTGATAAGCTTGACAATGAAAAAGTGGTTGCCAAGATACACATTTTTCCTGAACTCATTAATACAGTGCTCTGCTCAGAGCAGGACTGCAGAGATCTCCAAACAACCATGCAGCATACTTCTATTGCACTGAAATAATTTGAACAGTTGGTTGCTAATTCAATGATGTAGAGGACTCCTCCATCTGCAAGGACTTTGGCAATCCCAAAGCACAGGCATTAGAACTGGTTAGAACCACAAGCTTCTTTCCTTTACACGCAGTGTCAAAATGCAAAACAGTCGAAGAAAAATCTTAAATCTCCTCATACTACTCCTTCCATCCTACTCCTGTCACCACATGTAACATCTTATTAAAAACCCATAGGGAAAAAGACAATTACAACCAAAGATGCTACTTTGAGAAAATTTCCAATGCACCTGTTCTAGCCTCTAAGGAGCTCTGAACCTCACTAAACTCATTGTCAAGAAGCAAATCCTGTAGTTATCCCCCCCAGTTCATATCCCCTGCAAACAATCATCAATACTGGATCCCACAGTTGTGCTTCCAGAAGCTCGGTATTTCACAGTACTTTAGCCAACAAACCAGACATCCTGGTAACACACAGATAAAATTAGGCAACAGCTACTTTTTAGAGGGAGCTCAGGAAGGTAAAATAGAAAGAATAAAACTCAGCATGTGCATGAGCATTTCTCAGAAAATAACTGCTGTCTCTGTTTGTCTGGTGTGATCTTTAAAGATTAACTACCTTGAAGATTCAAGCCGGGAAACTAAAATCAGCAACAGCTGGAGACCTAAATCTGTGGAATTACTTATAATGCTGGTTTTATGACTTCAGAATACCTTAGAAAACCTGTGTAGTGATGCATAAAGTCCTCTCTATGCAACAGGCTATAAATATCACCTGTGGTACAGACAGAGCTGCAAATACTCATCATCTTCCTTTCCTCCTTTTCTCTTGCACTCTCACCAATCAACAACAAAAAACCAAACCCAACAAAATAAACCCTGCCTCTATTTAGAGGTAATACTTAGCCCTCTCTTGCAAAGATGGTCAATTTGACATGTAACTAATTAAACTGTGAAGAGCTGTTCTAAAATTGCCTGTAGTTGTGACAGCTACCAGTTCTATCTCAAAACCGACAAGACTTGTGAACCTGAAACCTAGTTTTCCAGCTACACGTCATCATGTCAATCTAACATAAGCCCCCTGCAAGACTTCTACATCCTTAGATTATTTTGAGTACAGAGATATTCCAGAAGTCATGCAAACCACATAATACATACAGCCTTTTCCTCTTGCCATCAGAGAGCACTGATCCACAAACAAGAAGGTAATTCTCAAAGTATTACTTTCTTTACAGGTCTTTAAAAGGCTGTAAACTAAATGATACAAGTGAAGCTATAAAGCAAGGCAATCAGAAGCCAAGAACTGCATTTTCAGAAGTACTAAGTACCTGTGATTTCCAACAGATTTGGGCCAGAAGTTATATGCACTCAGTACATTGTTTTAAAAGTTAGATTGTGTTTTCTTGCAGCACATGACTAAGCAGAACACCCAGTAATTATCACTTGGCAGAAAAAGCTCTGTTTAAGACAAAGACTTCAGAGAACAGTCAGTTGGAGACCAGCAGCACACTATAGCCACATCCTTCAAAGCCCTCCATATACCACCAAAATCAGCTTACCCTGATATTCACAAGCACTGAAGAGTCCTCCCTCAAGATCCTCATAAATCTAATTAGTCTGTTACAGGGAAGAAATTTCCATCTCTGTATTTTGCTTATTATTTAATGAGCCACTCACTAGTGATTTACTGATATCTAAGAACAGGTATTCCTCATCCACAGTTTGGGAGTTTGCTTCCTCTGAATTCTCAGTGCAAGAGGCAAATTTCTTGATGGGTGTTTTTTTGAGAAACAAATATTCATTTCATGTAAGCTAAAGAAGTTTGCTTGAAAAGGCTCTGAATTGCAGTTACTCCTCAGCCCAGACAAAGAAAGGCATAAAAGTTGCATAATGCTCTTGTTTGGCTTTGTCTGTAACATGTTGATGGAAAACACTTAACACTCCTTCAACTTGTGCTTATGACTTGTATGATCAACTCAGCTTTAAAAATATGCCATGAAGTTTATAGTCACCAAGAGATACCAGGTTTGCCTGGGTGGTCAAGTATTTTTTCATTCATCATTGGACATTCTGAGTACACTGACTTGTGACCATGCAGACAGCACAGGCCTCCTGAACTTTCAGACCCTTAAAAAGGTCTTTTGCATATAAGCATTTCTATCTCACTCAGAGCTTGAATGCAGTCCTTGAATTCTGGGGACAAAAGCATTCCCAGAACTCAACACTCAAGACCAGTGTCCTAGAACACTGTGTTGTACTGCAGGAACATGAAAAGTCAAGTGTCAAGTAGAAACACTCTCTGCTTATAATTCACTCTCATGTGACAGGCAGCTTTTGAAGGTAAATCACTCCCAACTTTGGTTATATTTCACCTCTTCTACCCAGGAATGCTTGTAAGGAACATGCTGATAACACAAAAAAGGGAAAGGTTAGTGTAGCAAAAAAACCCTGAAGCAAGTAAAACAGTAATGCCACAAACATCTGAACATACCTAATAGTTCACTGCTCCTCAAATGAGAAAGGTCTTGCCTCCTTCTTATCTCCTTATCTCTATTCTCAGTCTTCCAGTCCTCCCTCTCTCTTCTCCATCACCTATATTCCTCACTGGATCCTCCCTGAACACAGTTCAGCTTGCCAGGCCATAAGAAAGCTATGAAGCTTTTCTAGATTAGTTTTCTAACTTCTGAGCATAAAGAGTTGGCGCAAAAACCAGGTCAATCACAGAATTAGCACAATGGACACAGCAGGAATGAGGGCCTGGGAGCTTTTAGATAAGCCCTCCCAGACTCGCAAAAATGCCCGAGATATGCATTTCTGATACTGACCCAAGACTTGGCATTTTAACCGCTCAACTGGGTGCACAAATGGATCCCATCATGTAAAAAGCTCAGGCCCAGTACTTCCATCGCAAGCAGAAACCACTTATGTGAACAGCCCATAAGCAGTGTGAAAAGCAGTTTAAAAGTATGTGATGGTCATTAGTAGGACAGACCAATAACCAATAATCATTTTGATCTCAAAAGCTTCCAGATTAGTTGATGTAAGGGGTGGAAGGGGGAGGGAGGTGGAGCGAGAGAGAGGGAACATAGAGAAAGAAATAATTAAGGGAACAATTATCGTATTTTCTTAGGGGGAAAAGTTGCCTTTTGATCTCAGTAAAAAGAAAGACTGGCATGGGGCTGTGTGGAAAAGGGAAAACATGACTACCTAAAAATAGCTTGGGTTACACAGTCGTTGCTTGAAATATATATGTAAACTGACTTGCTGAGCTGCCCCCAGCAATTCTGCAACAATAGATATTTTGTTGAAACAGTTCAAGATGAACAGACTTGCCTTTTTTAATTTTCTTTATACAGGCACAGCTTCCAGGCCCCATCTAGTGGTGTGAGTGCCTTACAACAGCCTTACTAATCAAGACCACATTTAAGCTTTTCGATTCAGTTTTCAAAAAGAAATAATACAGTTGGTTTCAGTTTAACTTCCACCTGAAAGAATGGCAAAACTCACACATTCTAAAAATAGAAAGTAAGACTTTCCAGAATCAGTAGTTAACTTGCAGTCATGCTGAACTGTTTGGTTCTATTTTAACACTGCTTCATATGCTATTTTAGAGGACCCAGCACATCACATTCAGATCTTACTAATACACTGGTGAAGAAGGGGGGAATTTTGCTGAACCAAACTGAGACAGAAAAGATATCAAGCTGTGAATGAACTTTGGGAAAAATCAAAATGAATCCACCTCTGCATCCTGACTCAGTCTGCAAAACTGATCAAATTATGACTAGTTGAAGTGAGCTAAACTTTTCACAATTCAGAACTGTGCAACTGTGTCTAAATTACCCCATGCATGCCAAGAAATGCTGTTTTTTGTAATTCTCTTTTTCACTGTAGCAGCCAAGCATAAAGCACTCCCAGGTTCCCATCAGAAAGTTAAGCAATTTCACAGTATATGAGTAAAATTTACTCATGATCAGGACTTCTTTTTTAAACCCTAAAAATATTTTTAATTTGTAGAGGTGTTTAGTGTTGCCTGACTAAAGCAGCAGATAAAAGCAACTCTCCTGGCTGGAGGTGCGTAACAGCAAGCTGAGACGCAAATTCTCCTATGGCTCAACTGGAGAAGAGCCATGTATTCTGGAGAAAAAACACTTATGTAAAAATCCTCAAATTTTCCAGATAAGTAGATGCAGCTCATTTGTTTCTGACAAGCAATGGAATCTATATCTGAATTCCCTAACCCACCCACAAGGATATCACAATTCCATTCAAGATTTTGAAAATTTAGAGCAATTATTTTAAAACTGCACAGCTGGCCATATTCCACTGACAGACAAGTTTAGAAGTTAACAGCAGATCACCCCCTTTCTGACAATGCATCATCAAGCTGAACAAAGTTAAAGAAAAACTACCTCACCTGAGGAACCTCTCCTGATTAAAACCAGGAATTCAGCATCAAGCCTGATGCCCTTCAAAAGAGTAAAAGCCAGCTCAAGGCTGTGGGCTTATCAAACTATCAAACTATTTACAGATAGAGCTGTAAACAGTATCACTGTACCAGTGCTGTTGGCCAGAATACAAGTTACATGAAGACATTGCTAGCTACACTACTGCTGTTGGGCTAGTCTTCAGAATGCCAGGCTTTTCATTTGCTTTCTGGATTTTGCAGGGAAGCAGCAACAGGATCCACCATAACAGTCTCCAGTTACGAAGCAAGCTAAGTAGTGGCTGCATCAGTTTAACTCTGCCTCCACTGAGAGCTGACAGAGAACACGACAGTTGGAACAAATTAGTTTTACACGAAGTGTTATACTAGCTGCAACGTATTAACTATATATAACCATTTCACCTTTCCCATATCAGAAAAGTGCTGTACCCCTTTAGAGTACTTAACCCACTGAAAGTTATTGTTCTGGCGATCCACAGCAAACATCTAAAAGCATCTATTCTCCTTCTCATATATTCACATATAGGAGAATATTCACATATTCTCCTTCTTTCATGGACATTCAATCCCTAATCAAAACCCCACTGCCACACATCATGATGGAACAGCTAAATTTTAACCTGATCTAGTCATTTCTGTTAGCACCACAGGTGGAATGATACAAGTGAAAAACTTCCACGATGCCCACAATATTGTGAAGTATAACATCAATACTTAAGGAAAGGAGGAATTTCTCTTGACAGCTTATGGCATAAAATGAAGTCCCTCAAAAGTGAACTTAACGTACAGCAACGGAAAAAAAAAGATAGACTAGGGAAGGAATAGACAGATCTAGCAATTTTATACTATAACTACATATTGTGCTATTCAACAACCCCAGCAAGTTAGTACTTCATGCCCTCGAAAAGCCTCTATCCCCTCATCCTTCCTACAACTCAGGTACTGTTACATTTTCTTGGATACTGATGATAGTATAAGAGAGAGCTACAAACCTGTAGAGAAGGATGGATTTCCACCATTAGCAGACTTTTTTAACAGTGAGGAAAGAGCTGATGAAGCTCTTTTCTGTGATAGCGGTTCTGGCACACAAGTTACACAGGCAGCTTCCTGTTTATCCCGAGATTATGGAGAGCTTCAAGGCTGTTTATCCCATTCTGCCTATAAAACTGATCAGCCAAAATGGTTTTGGCACACGTCTTACCTGCAACTACACTTTGTGTCCTTTAATAAGGATACAGAAAATATGCACAAACTCCCTTGCATACCAACTCCAGTTCTAAGTGAAGTCTATGACAGGTACTTCAGCATCGTGTGGATTACTTCAGCCTTAAAAAAAAACCACAACACTTCCCCCCTTCCTTCTCCCAATAACTAAGTTCATACTGTATTTTCCCCAGAAGAGACTGTAACAACCTGAAACCCACAGATGAAAATCTAAATTCTGGCTTCCAGTTCCTCACTGCAGTGAGGATTATATTTTAACTGATCTACAAATTCATAAAATTGTTTCCTTGTAAGACAAAGTGAATCAGCCTCAAATACATTAACAAATCAAGTTCTGTATTTCAAGATTATCAAACTGGATCTGCAGAGACCAGTAAGAGTTTTGGCAAATGCTCTGTTACTTTATTAAAGACTAAAAATCCAGTCTAGTTTACTTAGATATGAGGAACTCTGGCTTTGGCAGCCCACTAGCAGGACACAGCTCACTTTTCCCTGATTGTTTCCTGGGAACAAATTGCAGTGGCAGCAGAGTACTTTAGGCTATTTTCTTTCCCTCAGCCAAACACCCCCTTCTCACCATGTTTTTAGGCACATCTCTGATAAAGCAAAGAAGGAAAGCTGATGGTTGTTCCAGAAAAATGGCAGCTGAAACTAGACTTACTACCTGCATTCATTTAAGTCAGTTTGCTCAGCCGAGTCTGAGGCTGCGAGCATCAGCCAACAGCATTTACCCTTCAAGGAGCAACCTGTCTCTTACTTTCCTCTTTCTGAGTGCTCTGGGAGGAGCAGGCTGCAGGCAGGAAGCATGTGCCTATTTTACAAAATGCACCCCACTTAGTAAGCACAAATGCTTTAAATTCTGTGCTTACGGGAATAGTTGCATGGTATGTCCAGCTGCACAATAAGGGTGTTGCACACATTCCCCTAAGCAGGGAAAAGTGGTGTGACCTATCCCCCTTGGAATTTCAGCACTATAGTTGCAAGGTATGGTATTTGACTATGGCCATTGAGCCTTTTAATTGGAAAGATTTACTTTGATCAGATTAGGACCAGAAAAAGGTAGCACTCGTCCATCAGATCTAAGCATACAAGCTTCTACCAATTTAATTTATTCAAGGCCTTCAAGACAACCCAGAGGTTATAACATAAGGAACCCTTGTTCCTCTCATCAGCAAAAAAAAAAAAAAAAATAAAATTGTTTGAGTTGGAAGAGACCTTAAAGCTCATTCAGTTCCAACCCCCCTGCCATAGGCAGAGACACCTTCCAGTAGACCAGGTTGCTCAAAGCCCTGTCCAACCTGGCCTTGAACACTGCCAGGGATGGGGAGGCACAGATTCTCTGGGCAACCTGTGTCTCACCACCCTCATGTTAAGATTTGCTTCCTAGTATCTAATCTAAATCTATGTCTTTCATACTGGTGCTAAACCTGGAGAAATATGAATTACTTACCAAGAGGCATTACAATTCAGTTCTAACTATTTTGTATTTGGCATTAGAAAGAAAATTCCAGAATACAGCTAAAAATGTGTGTCCTTCAGTGTGTGTGCAGACTTATCCCATACACGTATAGCAGCCACCCAACAAGCTCACAGCAAGTACTGAGCCTTGTGGTTAAGACTGAGAAAGAAGAAAGGATAGCATTTAGACTGGAGATCTTCTGAGCTTCCATGACCCGATATAGCTCCTATCACCCCAAGCAATAGTTCATCAACATTTTTACATATAAGCTGTTAAATTTTTGGAGATCAAAGTCTTAAGGACTGAAGAAGGTGCTATTTCTATTAGAAAGCTTCTGTTAAAATTTGTAAGGGGAGAATTCCTTAGTCAAGTAATCTGTTCCTGTATTTATCAGTGTTAATGCTTGTATCCTTACTGATACTTAGAATAGAATAATAAAATTGTTTAGGCTGGAAAAGTCCCTTAAGATCATTGAATCCAACCTTTAACAGAGGTGTGGGCCAAGCCCACCACTAAACCATGTCCCCAAGCACCACATTTGCACTTCTTTTAAATACCTCCAGGGATGGTGACTCTATCACTTCCTTGCCCAGCCTGTTCCAATGCTTGACAACCCTTTTGGTGAAGAAATCTTTCCTAATATCAAATCTCAAGCTCCCTTGGTGCAACCTGAAGCAGTTTCCTCTGGTTCTTATGCTATGGAAGATTTTTAAACAGCTGAGGCTACTGCACTGTAAAACAAGTACTACCTATCTTCTCTTAACTTTTTTGAAATGATCCTTTCTATGCTTAGACTTGTAACCAAGAACTTGTAAACACGAAAGAGGGGGAGAGGACAGAGGGATGGGGAGTGGGGGGAAGGATGACGGGGGAGGGATGGACAGCAAGGACATTTACTTGAAGTGCTCCATTTATTTTTTCTGATTATTACAATAAAAAAGGAAATTACTTCCAAAATCTGAAAGACTGAAAAAATACTTCAGCAGAAGCTTAATCTCTCATGCATGCCAAACTCTGGTATCAGACATTGAACACTTCCGCTTTAGACCTGGTCTAATCATACTTCATGATACAAACTTATTTTCTTCATTTGTTTAAAAACCTATGCAAATCTGGAAGCACATTATGCAGCTGTACTGATTACCTAGGTCATATAAAGTCATATAAAACTCTTAAGCACTGAGTAAAAAGCTGCCTTGACCACAATCTCAAATCAGCAACTGAAAACTGAGCTGGGTATTAAAAAAACAGACTACAAACCAGGCACTGCCCATCACCGTTTATTCCAGTATTAGCAAGCCAGTGCTAAATATAATGATGAGAATTTGACACAACAATCCAAGTTAATCTGCAGTGGTGAGACTAGGCAGGCTTCCAAAAAATCACTTACCTTAACATTGAAGATCTAGCCCCATTTTAAATGAAATTAGGGCTTATGTATGAAAAAGAATGTTAATTATGCAAAGTAATTCAATTCAGCTCTACTAACATTGCCGCTAACTTTGGTCTGCATCTTTTCTTACCATCACATGCTCTGACTTTAAGGAGGAAAGAAAAAAAGAGAAAGAGAAAAAGAGACAGAGAGTAGTATGCCATCACCTCTCAAGGGAAAGAAATAGAAAAGCATAAGACAAAGACAGCCAGATCATACCTCTGTGGTTTACGAATATCCCAGAGTCCTACACCTTCCTTAGAGTTTGCAGTAGCCAGTAATCTGGGTTCTACTAGATTAAACATCACACTGTGAAAGGCTGACGGGTAGTGTGCCAAGCAGAAGGGCTCTGTTGAAAAAAAATGAGATTTCATATATAAGAATGGATACAACTGTTCAATGTAATGAGTTTGGCAGCTTCATACAGAAACAGCATAACAAGATCTGAAGATACAGAGACATGTTCAAACCATTTCTCAAGCTGATACATCCAAAGCAATATAAAACCTGAGGTTTTAAAATCCACCCACATACATTAACTTTGTCTAAATATGGAAAAGGACAGATACTGTATTTTAAGACACTACTTTGCTTATGGAAGGTTACCAGAGTTTAAACCTAGGCACTCAAATACTAAATATTTGAATCTTCTTAAGGTTCATGACTAAATGATCATCTAATAGGAACTATGCACAGGGAGGCTTTTGAAAGCTTCCTAGCAATATATGTATGTCTGGAAACTTCCACAGCTATCAATGATCACCCAAACTGTAAAAGTAACAGCAATTGCTTCTATGGGAGAACAGTATTACAAAAAGTTAAGCAAGTTTGCATGGAACTCAGCTCAAAGCAAGCTGCCAACCTTGGGGAAAAAGAGGCCTGCCACCTCTTAAATGCTCTCTCCATAAAGAATGGGGAAAAGCCTCAAATCCATCATCCTTCTCTGTATTTTTCTGCTATTTTTAAGGCTTTAGACACAGTCTAATTCTCTTTGCTATGTATATATTTTGTGGTGTGCTACCATCTTTCACCCAACTAAGAAACCAGAATCGATGCCTACTTTGAGCCAGGGATTAGGCCAGACTTTTCAATTCACAGTTTGCTTTGATGCAACCACTGTGCTGCTCATGTGCTTCGGAGACGATCTTATTGCCCTTATTTGAGCCACTGTGTCCAGGCACCTTTGTCCTCACAAGCACTTCCAATAGTACTTAATTTTCTTTCCTTGTATCCCTCATTAAAACATAAACATGATTAAAACAGACAACCCTCCCAAATTCCCTTCTGAAACTATGCCCATCAAGCAACTGAGACAGAATTAACATTCACTTGTCCTGCCCCATCTGTACTCTCCTCTTATGCTCTATTATAAGCTTTTTGATACAGGGACTTTTCCTTTTTAGTGTTCATTTGACAGTGATCAAAACAAAGGTGTCTGACCATGGCTGAAGGTCCCTTGTGCTCTCAGTTGTCATGGGAGGCAAAGGTAAAAGAAAATACAGGAGCAAACTTTTGTTCTGCCAGCCTGACCAAAGGCTTAAAGATTGTTGTCGGTCTGCCAGCAGCTCCAAATTGGGTTTAGCACCAAAACTGACCTTCTACATTTGCATCATCAAATCAAATCCCTGATGGTACATAAAAGGCTGTGTTATTAAAATGGCAACCCCCACTGAGAAGCAATGGCCTACATTAGCTGAGTGGAGCGACAAACATCAGAATCCCAAATAAAGGAGTTAGTTTTTAAAACAAACTTTTAATTTGTGTATTTATGTTTAGTCAAATCAATGTCACTAATTACTGCTGTTTTCCTTCACACTTTTAGTATAAATAGCCTGCTCTGGTACCGCAGTTTTCCTCTAAGATATCAAAAGTTGCCATTCAGCCTGTCAAAGACAGATTACAGGAGCTAAACTAATGAGGCACTCAGACACTTTAATGAAAGATAGGGGAATTACTTTTTCATTGTACTTTATGCTCATTCACAATTATAGCTCTTATACTCTAGAGTATGAAAATGTTTATCAACAGAGAAGCTCAACACCATCTCTAGCAGAAATTAAAAATGGGTTTATAAAAATTTCTGCATAAAATCAATCAGCAGTGAAAGCCAGGGAGAAACAGAAAAGGAATGAAACTCCATTTTCCAGCTTCTTTTAATGCACTATTTTAAACTAGGAGGTTATCTGTAAGATTTTAATGAGCTGGCCACTCAGGGTAACTAACTATACTCACACAAGCAGGCACAGTGCCTATTCCCATGAAAACACCATTGTAGGCTAGGGGATTACCCCAGTGACAGCATTGCATTACAGTAAACATTGGCAGAGCTCACATATAAATGCTGACCCAGGACCCCTATATAAGCATGCAAAAGCCTTTTATTTACTATTCAGAGAACCTAACACACTACTCCAAAAAAGCTCCAAATGTACACTTCACGCCATTTTCACTGGTGCAGCCTTCTCAAAGTCTCAGAAACAGTAAAAGCAGTAGGAAGATTTAACTATGACTGACAAAGAACGACAAACCTCATTTTGAACAAATGCAGAAACACAGATCAGATTGGACATTAGCACAAGATACTGAGCAGCTTCATATGGATGCATTTGAGCATCCAGTTCCACCAACTACTGATATCCACTGTCAGCAACAGGTAGCTCTCCTAACAGAGACAGATCTTTATGGTATAAAGTTCAGAAGGCAATAAAGAAGCCATTTCTAATTTGGAAGCCATATCAATGTCTGCTCGTATCACTTGGATATT
>JAVHNF010073908.1:0-12082 GCA_034783455.1 Micropsitta finschii
ATGATGGAAACTGAACTGTCTGATGCAAACTGAAAAGTTGAGAAATTTCTCACTAATTATCACGTGCCAGAAGCACACATGTTTTGCAAGGTAATAAGAAGCTTCTTGAAAAGTTCGTCAAAATTAAGGAGAATGGGAAATCACAAGACATCCAGACAACGGACTGGTCAGAATCCCATTACTGGAGCTTTGAAAACTAGATTGAAAGCAACCCCTAAGGTCGTGTCCAGCCCATCAGACAAAGCAAAGCAGAGAATCAATTCAAGACCTGGGGCAGTAATCACCTATTCCAACCTGCACTGGAGCACTATCTGGATTTAGCAGCTCAGCTAAATTACCCCATTACCCCACGGTGTCTGCGTTAATAAATCTGACTTTGTGTACCTTGGAAGTTCCTACAGTGTACTCCCATCCACTTCCTGCTCCAGGTTTAGTACAGATGGACTCCATTTAAATGCAGAGGGTCTTACAAGTGTGATTGAAGGGGTAATGAAGGACCTAATGCAAGAGAAATGATGCACCCTACATCACTATTTTCTGAGACTGTACCACTGTTTCTATGATTTTTCAGCTGGAATTTACACCATTTTCTCTTTTTTGTTTTGGTGAAGCACATCACAACACCTTCCTGAGTGGAGATAAAGGTAGGAAGGCTGCCTGGCTACAACGCAGCTTTCCACCATTTTGCTAAAACAAATCCTGACTTTAGCTAATGTCCTGCAGGTCAAAGCAAACTGCCTGATCCTTACACTCATATAGACCCAAGGATAATCAGTGCAGGCACTACTGGCCACTGCTACTATTGCTTTTACAGATTTGCAGGATGTAAGGTATAGAAAACACCAAAATATTCAAACCGGTGCTCAAGTTCTTACATTTATCTTGTCTTCTGATCTTCTGTAACAAGGGCTTTTCTGGGAAGTTCTATTAGATGCAACTACTGGTGTCCAGATGCAGAGGTTCCTGAAATCCTTCCACTGTTTTAAATAGGTTCTGGATCCAGGCCTAAGTTTAGGTAAGTCTTTACCAAGGGAAAATTGTTAAAAACCCAAGTTGCAGATGTTACAGCCATATTAATTATCTAGCTAAGCAGCCACTACTATCTTACAGATGAGAGAACACTGCTTACCAGGCGTTGAAGATTATGGCTCTAACTGCATTTTTATAATCTATAAAAGCGGACATGCGAAAACTATGGAAGGAAATTTCAGTAATTAAAGCATAGATTCTCCTAATTCACTGCAAAGCATCATTAAAATCTAATGAAACTGTAGTGGAATAGTACAAGATTCTGGCTTAACTGCAAGGAGATAAATGCAAATGAAAGTTGAATTTTCATATGGTTTTGAGTGTACATGATAGGACTGAATGCATTTACGGCAGTTTACACTATAAAAGCTCACTTTTAACACTGCATGAATCAGGATTGGA
Source organism: Micropsitta finschii (assembly GCA_034783455.1). Classification (NCBI taxonomy): domain Eukaryota; kingdom Metazoa; phylum Chordata; class Aves; order Psittaciformes; family Psittacidae; genus Micropsitta; species Micropsitta finschii. The sequence goes on from JAVHNF010073908.1 coordinate 1,432, forward strand.
AAGTTAGAATATTAGTGTATAAGAAGTTAACATATTACAGAATGTGGCATACTGAAGCACAAGAATCAAAGAAATCAAAATCCTTCTTACTGAAAAATAGTTGTTTTTGTTATGGTGTCCGAATTTTACAGCCCATGATTAATAAGATAACTGCTACTGCACCAGCATAATGTAAGACTAAATTTTTGAGTGTAGGAACTTTATCTTGGCTTATCTGATCAAGCTCTTCATCATCATCACATATCTTGCAATAGATTCAACTGAAGCAAGAACTTCAAACCTCTGCAAGCATTAGACATTTTAAGATAGGAATCTGCCATGACACTTTCTTACCCTCCCTCAAACTTTTAAGTTCTTAGGAGTGAAATCTTAATGGAAACTGGAGATTGAATGCCTAATTTCAGCTGATGTGTGTCAGGTCCACAGAAGCCACAGAAGCGTTGCTGATCTCCACTAACCAAAAATCTAGACCTAAAGCTATTTTATCTTGCCTGCATTCAAGATATTGCAGTTGGAAACTTTCCTATCTGACTTCAGTTCTCTAAAATATCCAAGACTACTCATTGCATATATCATGCAGAAATAGATGCCCTGAGGACAATTCGCTTGGTCTGTCCTGACACACAGTGAATCACCCTCCAAAGATGACCTTCTACTTTAATCAGCTTTTGAAGAAACCAAAATGACAAGTCCTTTCTGAAGGCTAAAGTCCTGTAGGACTTCTACCTCACATGGCTGCCAGCAGTGCCACATTTTCTGTATCTCTCTACCAAAGTTCTACCTTAAGTTCTAGCCATGATATTTTAGCTCAAGGAGATCAATCTCTATTGCCATTAAATCCTATACTAATTATGCTGATGGATACATCAATGTCCTGGGTATCAGCAAAGGTCCAAGCCAATCAAACTCATTTCATTGCAACATTCACAGATGCCAATAATTTTCAGAACAATACCAATGTAGGTTAGACATCAAATTACATTCACAGATTAATTTGAAGACAAATTTCCCATTGATTTCAATTGTTAAGTATATTAAAATTATTTAGCATTTAGGCAACGAAAGACTGGAAATCTGAAAACATTTACCATAATGGAAAATAAATGCATACTTCCAAAGCAGCAAAACAGTCTTTTTTTAAAACATCTAGGTTCAGATCAAAACAAACAGAATAATGGAGAAGCATGCAGTTAAGGACTTGTTAATAAGTTACATGTTGTTATACAGTCCTGTTTCTAAGAATGTACACAAAGGACACCAAACTCTTGCTGTCTAAATTGTGACCTCATGTACTCATACCTTCTCTGTGTCAATTCCTTTAGACATGGACCAGGTCGAGACAATATAATCCATGACTCTTTCACTAAGGCCTTTAGGGACTTGATATAATTTTAGGAAATCCCTCACATTGTTCAGCATCTCATGGTATCGGTTGGTGTTGGCATACATTTGCTGGAAAATGGTGGTGACGTTTCCAAAAATAGTTGCATAAAGAAGGGCTGAAAAAAATCAAAGGTGATTAAAAATAAATATGTAAGCTCCAGTTATTGCTACTCGTAATTCAAGGATAACATCAAAGAATTTTATGTATGGTTACAAATTACTGCAAATACATAGGTATAAATTGAAAAATTCTATTTATGCATATACTCTCACACACATACATGTACAGAGTTAATTCTTGAATTTACCTATACAGCTCATACAGCCACTCAGTGTGCATTAATTTACAAATCAGTCATACAGATAATGTCAACACATGGAATTATTTAAAAACAGACAGTGCATTTTAACTCTACACTCTATCCTAATCCAAACTAATTTTCAAATGTAGCTTCAGCCAGCCAGTAAACCCTGAAGTCACTGTCCAAAGAACCATGTTGAACTCTTGTAAAACCATCTTAGTTAGCATGTGCTATGAGTAAAGAATGGCCTCAGTCCCAAAGATGAAATGAAATGGAGAAGAAAGGAACCTGGGAAGCCTGTCAAGGAGCTATCTATACAAATAGGGTCCTGTGCCAAAAGCCGAGATGTGCACAAGAAAGATTCAGAATGGCATTTCACAGTCCACTTTCGCAGCCAGTCCCAGCAGACAACTTGGGTATGTTGCATCAAGTCTGGATGCCAGCTAATGATTTCAATGAGAGAAAAACTGATGAGGGAACAACAGAAAGTCCCATTGCTGAGGGCATATGATTAGGACAGAAGGAGGACATGGTAGAATAAAAAGAACTACCTCAAACCCATTCCTGGAGTTACCTTCTCTTCTGGTTCGATTCTCCTCTTTCCACATGTGCCACCATTACTCTCAATCCCAGCAAGTAAAGTTGTGCAGTACCAAAGAACGGCATGTCATAATTGAGAAAATCGCATGCTTTAAGTAAACCTTTCTAACTGAAAAGGCATAAACCTCCATATATTATTACAAGTGTGATACAGTGAACACTGATGGACAGTGAAAGCTAAATTTGACAAAGCATTTAAGCAAAAACTTAAATTCACACCTTTACTGGTGCTGGATGGAAAGATTCCTCTAAAGTCAAGCAGGTGCAAGGTGCCTTATTGAGTCACAATATAATTACCTTTGTAAGCAAGCCCAAAGTGACATTCTCCCATTAGGCATTACAGATTTTGCAGAAAACAGAATTATTCTGGTATCTTGTAATACCAATGTGCGGCACTACTTCTGCTCTTGACGTTATCAAATACACAGAAATGTGCCTGCCATTTTTAATAATATTTGTTCAAAAGTGCTTTATAGCAGAATGCTGCTATGCATTTCCATATGGCTTTTTTGAAAAACAATTGCAGCCTACAAATGGCAAGAAATAACCCACTGTGAAAGGAAATGTCTTTCGTCTCTCAGTGCATAATGCCTTCCCTCTACACAACAACGTATTTCTACCTCATTCAAGAAAAACTCACTTTCTTTCATACTGATTTACTATCATTCATCACACCTATTTAACAGGACACATTAAAAAAAAAAAAAAAAAAAAAGCTAAAACCGTATAATAAAAAAGTTTTCCTTCAATTTCTCACAGTGCTTTTGACTACATCCATGTAAAAATTGGATGCTAAAGTTAATCAGAAATGCGATGTTGATTGTTTTACCAAAGTCTTGGGAGTTTTTATCTTGACACACAAGAACATACCAAACAAGGTCACACAATGTGCAGCAAAGTCAAACACAAGGTTTCAGTTTTTAGAAAACACAGCAGACTAATACTGTATGTGATATCCAGAAATAAAGCTTTTTGCAAGGGTAGGTTTTTACCTTGCTTTACTGATTGCTGCATCACACCTGCTAGCTACAGAAAGGTTTTCTCTATCTCTATAAGCATTCAGATATATAACAACAGTCCAAGAGTCAAAGCAAAGAGTATGTGGATTATAAAAAAGCCTAGATTGATGAACGCCACCTGACTTTTCTCTTTTTTTTTTTCATCTTTTTCCATTCTTTTGGACTGTTGTAGAAGGGAAAACTTGATGAACTGTCACTTCTTCTAAGTGCAACATCCCTCATCCTGAAGAACAGTTGCTGATTTATCATGAACTAAGCCCATCAGATATGTGAGTGCACAATACTTCTTGTCTCCCTCTCTGATGTTAGATGAACCTGCAAATTACTATGACGATAAATGTAAAGAGAAGCTGGGACTGTCCCCAAAATGTAGTTACAGCTAGATTGCATATGCAGTTACAATGCATGAGACCCAAGTGACCATGAAAACCTACACAGAAGACACAGGCTAACTAAAAATGTGACACAGTTCCCTGCAAGGTCAAGAAAAGAGAGATTAAACTCTGATGTCTTCTAGGTTGAAAAGAGCGAATAATACCATGGTGAAAACGGCTTGTCTGAAGCAACTGGCACATATTACCGTCTGCAGAAAAATTACTCTTTGGCAGAGACAATTTGTAGAAAATATACAGTCAGAAGAGAAATTCTAGTCCTGTGTCTTCTAATACAGCATCCTGGAAAGTTTTACTAAAAAGAGTACGTATGTTCAAGAAATTAAGGATAGGATAAATCATTGGATCAAGCCTGCAAAATCACTGAAAGCATTACCTAGCAGTATTTCACTAAGCCAGAATTCAGGAGCCTACATGCTGTAGATTCAGCACAGACAAAATCAGCATTATATTTGTGTTGGAAATCAAAGCCTTCCTTTGCCTCCTATCAGAAGTGGTAAAGACACATGGCTGAGTTCATCTAAATATTCCACTTCTCTTACAGGTTACTGCATGGGGGACCTTTGTCAATGTCAAATATTTAAATGGAACCTACTCAGATCTTCCCAGCTTTGAAGCTGTGCCTCAAATATTCTCCTTGCTTGTGGTGCTTCACTACGCCAACACTGGTAGCTGCTGAGACTCATTTGCAGGTTTTGAGCATGTTTTTCATAATCTGGCATAGACAATCCAGCTCTCTGTAAATCATCTCCCAGTCCCTGGGGGTTTTGCATTCTTCCAGTTCTCCTCCCTATCCCACCCAGGAAGGAGAAAAGCAGGGGAGTGGTGAGCGAGCAGCTGCGTGATACTTAGTTGCTGGCTTCGTTTAAAACATCACAATCTGATACTTAGAAAAGAGGGTCATTTGAAACCCCCTACTATTTATTGTTTTGCAGGTTTTGGTATGCAACAGAACAAGTCTGTGCTGATAAGGAAACAATACATAAGTAATTTGCATTGTATTTGTGGCACCTGTTGTGACACTTCTCTACAGGGAAAGGACCCTCTGCTTGGGAGAGTCTAATGAGAAGAGATCAGTCTGCCTTAAAAATACAATTTACCTGTCTTTGCTCTTCGCTACCCAACTTTCAGCTGGGGTAGTTGCATGAACTGCAAATACGAGAGATGGGACAGGGCAGAGAGGTGAGCTGGATCAGCTCCTTATCTGGCCGGCATGTCTCAGCTCAGGAAGCTGATCACCTACAGATCAAGCTGGATCCCCTGCTGGTGAGCATCTAAAGCTGCTGTTGCCTTTTTCAGCCTGTAAAGGTTTAAGACTTCACCAATAATCCTTAATGCCTATAGTTAAGCAAACAAAGATTTCTCAGAGCATCCCTATTTAATGAGTAGATGCTGAAGTGCCAAGTATGAACCTTCCTCCACACCTTTTAAAAACAAAGGCAGAGGACTGCTACCAAGGGCATTTCACTTTTTCTGGATTTTAACTATTTTTGGCAGGCGGAACTGGCAGTAAAGATCATTTGCAAAAGGTTCTGAAGGAAATAAAACACTGTGCCTCTCTTGCCAGTAAGAGGATTTAAATAATCTCTAAAGAAATCTCTAAAAGTATACATACACTTCAACAGTTTTAATTTAGTCTCCCTCGTTGCAAGAAAAGGTAAAGATGATGCTACAGAGGTTGAAGGTGAAAATACCCAGTTTCCTGAAAGGTCTGGATCAGTCAAATTGCATTTATTAACCTTCTCTTTTATGAACTGCATTTCTCCAGACATTTCCTGTTATGTTCCTATAGCCATGCAATGCTTATTTACTTAATTGTCCATGTGTGTAAATCTGGAAAAGTCTTTACTAGATTTCATAGAGATCAATTTGGATATAAGGAAGAAGTTCTTTACCACTGGGGAGGTGAGGCACTGGAACAGGATGCCCAAGGAAGTTGTGAATGCTCCATCCCTGGTGGTGTTCAAGGCCAGGTTGGACAGAGCCTTGGGTGGAATGGTTGAGTGTGAGGTGCCACTGCCCATGGCAGAGGGGTTGGAACTAGATGATCTTAAGGTCCTTTCCAACCCTAACTATTCTATGATTCCATGATTCTACGATCAAGAGGTAGGACAAGGAGAAATAGCCTCAAATTTGACAGGGAAGGATTAGATTAGTTATTAAGAAAATTGTCTCTCTGAAAGGTCTGTCAAGCCCTGGAACAGGCTGTCCAGGGAAGTAGTGGAGTAATCATCCCTGGAGGTATTGAAAAGACCCATATATGTGTCACTTAAGGACATAGTTCAGTGATGGGCTTGACAGTGTTTGGTTTACAGTTGGGTTTATTGATCTTAAAGGTCTTTTCCAACATAAATGATTCCATGATTCTATGAGGCCTTGACGCTGGAAAAACATAGATATTCATTTTTTTCATGCTGAGGATAGCTGAAACTTCTTCAATGAATTTTTGGAATAAGGTATTCCTGCAAGATTATCATTTTAACATTGTTAAAGCAATATCATTCAGGAGAGATTCAATACAAACTCCAATATAGAGATATTAGATATAGCTAGATATAAGCCCAGTACCCAAATACCTGATTTACTATTTTAAAAGCTGAGCAGTTTTCTGTTATTTCTTTACACCTCACCTTAATACATCTGATTACATTGCAAAACTTTTGTAGATACTATTCGGTGTGATAGCTGGCAGCACAGTGCAGCGTCCGTCTCCAAAGTTCAACAGCTTCACTAAGATGCAGCAGCAGCAATAGGCTGCTGCTGTCACAGTAAACAGCTTTCTTCAAATCCATCAACATTATACAATGAAGCATGTTATTCTGAATAAAATAATCCTCTAAGCCCCCTTCCTTATCACAGTTTTATAGCACTTTTTTGATGCCAGACTCAGCCTCCCACCTCCATCCCACAGCAACACCTGCCTGCCAGCCGTGCTAGTGAAAGCACCACACAACCCCATGGTTTTACAGGTCTTCAAAGGCCAATTTTGATTTTGAACCCTTGGCCCCAATAAACATTGTGCTATTAAAATACACTTCCCCATTCCAGCAATGCTGGCACCAGTTTTACACCAGTGTTCAATGAGTGTCCTAAATACAATTACACCCCCATTAACAGGGAGGAGATAACAACACCAGAGCATATTATCTTTCAAAGTCTACTTCCAAAAGTACTAAAAACAAAGAAAAAAATCTTTCCTCCAACTACTCCTGCAATCTTATCACTGCACTATCCCATGCCATATAATCCAATATATTTATCCTCCCACAAGCCCAAACTATGCATTGTTACACCCACTTTGCAAAAGAGAAGCTAAAGGGCAAAGGTCTGGATTCAGTAGCTAACTTCAGCTCTGAACTTACCGCCAAAACTATCTGACTGCTGTAATCAAGGGCGATTTGGATGCAATTTTGTCTAGGTGAATGCATACCATGGTCAGTCTAATTTCATCATCACCAGGGCCTATACGCTCTTGCATCCAGATGTAAACTCCATATTGCCAGTGCAGGGAGGTGGTGGCCATCCATGTATTCCTATATGCCATGCTGCAGTCATGTAAGATGAATGGTTCCTCCATGGGTCCAGCTGACATTCACCCGTTTTCCTGACTCAACACCTTCTGTTCTTGCCTTTATATGGGACACATTTTGCACAGCAGAGTGGAACAGCTGCTTTGGAGACAGTTAAGTATTTTGCATACTTTATTCATAAATTCTTATTTATTCAAAGTAAGGGCTTTCAACTGCACTTGTATAGTTGCTAATTTTTAAATGGTGAAACTTTGAGCTGGGTTTGGTTTGTTTTTTTTTTCATGAGAGCACTTAGTTAGCAGAAAATATTTACTTGAAAGCTCCAATGCCTCTCCACCATGCAAATGTGATTACCTGACTAGCAATATTTTTGCACACAGTTGCAGTCCCAGACTGGCTGAACCGGTATTGCAAAACAGTCTTAAATTAAGGCTACTGTTGTCCACAGCTATCAGTGTGTTTGACTTCTGGCCCTGAGGAAGTGACAGACATAATCTAAGGTTGGCTAAGACTAGTCAGCAGCATAGACAACAAAACTACACATTGCATTCCCTGAGCATTAGGGACCACCAGGTGCCTGGGTCTGATGATCCAGATGTTAACCAGCTTGAAATGACAGTTCACACACATCCTCCCTGCTCAACAACGCCTTCCACAGCCAGCTTATGTTCATTCACCTGAGAAATGGTGCTACCCATCCAAAACACCACTCAAGCACAGGTTCAGTGGTCTCCTCTGGGCATTTGGATGCAACTTCCTGCACTTCCTTGCAACTGGAAAGCTTTACATGTCTTGGATCTGCTAGGGTCTGCTTCCCCCTCCTTATATTAATAAAGAGTGTTAAGCATCATATGGGAATGCACATCCTGAAAATATCTGCAATTACACCACAGCAGGCAGCTGGGCAAACAGCATTACACTGTGTTAAATGAGAAGCAAAACCTCACTTTGCCTGAAAAATCCTTGTCTTGCAGTAAAAGCCCTTAATTATGTTGTTTTTTTTTTTTTTCCCTAAGAGCTCTGGAGTAAGAGGCTGAGTTAAGGCTTCTTCTACACATTTTATCCACAAGTTGGGTCTAATGGATCACAGCTTTTGGTGGTGATGATTATGGGAAGAATATTTAGATCTCCATTTATAAGAACAAATAATGTAAGCGCAAATAATAATTAACTAGTGAGCTAAACCATTTCTTATGCTTCATAATTCCTGTTTCTTCAGAAATCCATCACCTCCTTACCAAATGGCACAGCTATCATTTTATATGCTGCATAAATTCTTGTGCAATGGCAAATGATAATTACAATGCAATCACTTACCTAAAGGAATTACAGCGGGTGCAGACGGAAAACAGAGAGGCAGAAGATGACCGGAATTCCTGAGAATTATGTTCACCATGAATGCCAGCAGCCCCATAGCTCTGTCACTTTGCTCTATCCCTTGTTTATAATATTCTTCATTTTGAGTATTATCTTTAACATCAACTCATTTCCATGTAAATCTCACAGTATTTCAAAAAAAGCTGACTCGTGTCTGTCAAACAATCATCTGCCCATCACGTACATCTCTCCCCTTGTCCATTGAAGAAATAAAGAAGCTGCTTTCCCAGAGAGCTGTCTTTACTGGCCTGCACTGGCACCTGTGAATCAAAACTAGCCCACGTGCTTTCCTCACTGTGCCTCACCATGCCAAAACTGTCACCAGTAACAAGCCCAGGACACAAAGGGTCTCCAGCACTATGGAATGGAAGCACAGGAACCAAAGGGATCATCTAAAGAGAAAAGTTCTCTGAGCAAAATTGGTAGCTGTCAGTATTACCATGTGAAACAACTTGACAGCATGTTGCCAGATTTGAGCTGCTAGGATTTTTTCTCTTGCTGATACTTTTTCTTTTCTTTTTTTTTTTTTTGTTTTTGGTTTTTTTGTTTTGTTTTGGTTTTTGTGGTTTTTTTTTTTTTTTTTCTGCAATATTTTCAAGCAAATTTTTTTAGTGGGACACCAAGTTCTTGTCACATTAAGATGAACCCAGGATAGCAATGTTGCTAGAGGCAGGCTGCCAGAACATCACTTGCACCCTGAATAACACTACCTAGATTGCCTGTCTTGTTAAAACATAATAGGAAATTTGTAAACATTCCTTCAATGTACTGGACTATACTAGAAGATGTTTCTACCTCTCTTCTCCTAGTTCTTTTTTCTGTATATGTCAATGTAAAAGTTTTTCTGTATAAATCTACATGTTGGTATGTTTTACGTACTCACAAATATACATATATATGTGTGTACATACACATGAATATACCTGTACATAAGTGTAAAGGTGAACATACATACAATACGAACAAGCTCAGAGTTTCTGCAGCTTCTGATTGTCCTTTCCCTTTCCTAATTTGCTCATTCTTTCTATTCCTTACAAATCTAACTTCACTCATTCATATAACTAAGCATTCAACTTTACCTCAGCACAATTAGTAAGAATAGATTTGGGACAACTAGATGCACTATTCCAGCTATAAAGCACAGGTCACACATAGCCTTGAGAGGTGGGGTAACCACATCTGTTAGCATAACAGTGCATACTTAGACAGCATCTGCCTGAAAACATTGAGATAGATCACAAGTAAAGCATGCTGTTTCAGTTCAGTAGCTCTTTCTTTCTGTATTTTAATTCATCAACCTGAACTCTGTGAGGATAGATTTTTGTGTGTAATTATAGAGTACTTTTAGAAAAAAAAAAAAGAAAAAACTAAAGTACTTAACTGTTAGCATTAAAAGCAAAAAATTTGGAGATGCTCTTTGCATCCTATTATTTTGAGAATAATTTTGCTTTGTAAAATGACAACTGGCTTCATTGAACTGAATGGTAATGTTTCTTACTCATCCCAGCCACCTACAGAAGCACCTTCCCTCTAATTCTCAGTCCTGCAAATTCAGCATCTCTGGATAGAGCTGAGCAGAATTTTCTATAAAAAATTTTCTATGTGAAGCTGACAGTCTATCTCAACTAAAATTTGCCTTTTCTGAAGTGTTTACACTAAAACCAAGGGGAAAAAGAAAAAACAACAAAACACCCAAACACCGCAAAACAAACACAAACCAAACCAACCAACCAACCAACTAAAAAAAAACACACAAAAAACAAAACACCCACCAACCAACAAAAAAAAACCCAAACCGTAAAAACCTCAACAAAACCACAAAAAGCTGAAATATTTCATCTCCAGGTTTTCTAAAGCTAAAATAATTCTTAGCAAAACATTTTGCCTCCAGTCTTCAGATTTTAAACCTCTGAAATCTCAACAATGGGAAAAAATTCTATTTGGATTAAAAAAAAAAAAAAAAAAAAAAAGTCTCAACAGCCTAAGGAAAACTGGCACATTCATTGTCTTCACACACCTCCCCCAATCTGTATTATAATGGAATATTT
>JAVHNF010073916.1:0-10819 GCA_034783455.1 Micropsitta finschii
AGCACAGACGGGAAGGTACGGAACGGAAAAAGCCATCCCTGAGATGAGATGGGATCGGGTCTGCGATTGTTGGCTGCAGAGGGGCAGGGAAAGCTGCTCCCATGGCTGGCCTGTACCAAGCCCACTGGGTTCCATCTGGGGATGTGCTGAGAGCACCCGGTACCCCTGGAAGAGGACTTACCTGCAGGAGTATCCTCTGCTCCCCACTGCTTCTAAGGAGTATGGGTGGCAGCTTCTTGTCCCTCTCCCTGTCTCTCTTACTCGTGCTTTTTCCTCTAGTTTGAGCCACTTCAAAGCATTCCTGAGAGCTGCTTGTAACTGGGAGCCTGGTGGTGTTTCAGCAGCACAGGGCTTTGGGCTGGACAGCCTCTGCTGCTGTGTGCAGGCCTCTTCTTGGCTGGGATGTGCAGGGAGCGGAGCGCAGCGTGGGGCCTGTTCCCTGGGGAGGGCTTTGTTCATCAGTGTCTTAATTAGAAACAGGAACCTGGGAGAGCCCTGGAGTGAGCGGGGAGCAGCCGCGGCCTCGGACCTTCCACACATCCTCAGCAGCCATAGGGAAGTGCCTGTACGTGTTCGGAGGGGGAGAGAAAGGAGCAGAACCAGTCAGAGATCAGCGGCTTCACGTGTTTGACACAGGTACCTCTGGGCACGTAAAGAGCCCTTATGGCAAATGGCAGAACCCAGCCTCTGTTGAACGGGAGCTCTGCCTTTCAGATTGTCAAAGACACAGAAAGGTCAGGCCCCTGCTTTGGCTACGAGGTTAAATGGATGGGCAAGTGTTCCTCATTGCACTGGTCTTTGTGTGGGCACTGGGAGTTTGGGCTAAAGTGGCAGCATAAAGCTCTGGGATGAGGAACACCGTTGGATATGGGAGTGGTTGGTCCCATTTGCCCAACAGCCAATTCCCTTCCATGGTGGCATCATCCTGTGTTCATTCTTCCTACCTTGCATGTACTAGGCCAGGTTTGCTTTCCAGTTTGAATTAATCTGTCCTGCTGCTGGGTGACCAAAAAAGCACATGGAGCTCCAGGGGGGCCATGATGCTTGGTCTTTGATATCACAAACCCCAGTGATTCCTTAGGAAGCACTTAGGTTTCCTTAGTGCTTCCTTAGGAAGCACTGGGGTTTTCTTCCTAACACATGTACCCCCATTTGCAGCCACCCTGACCTGGTCCCAGCCAGATACTCACGGTGACCCCCCTTCTCCTCGGCACGGACACGTCGTGGTTGCAGTTGGGACCAAACTCTTCATCCATGGAGGTTTAGCTGGGGACATTTTTTACAATGACCTGTTCTGCATCGATACAAGTGAGTATGGACAGAGGTACCAGTGATGCTGCTGCAGGACAGGTTTGGATCTGGGGGACCTTTTTTCCCATAAGATCAGCTCTGAAGTGCTTAAAAAGTGGTTAAAACAACAAAACTTGTGGAGCTTTTATAATGTATAACCACAGCTGTGTTCTTTTCCCACCAGCTGACATGAGGTGGGTTAAGGTACCAGCCACCGGTGACATCCCAGGAGGTCGAGCATCCCACTCATCAGCTGTGTTTAAAGACCAGTTGTACATTTTTGGTGGGATAGGTCCAGAAGGGACGCTGAACACCACATACAAGTATCACACAGGTAGGGAGGCTTCCCCCAGCTGCAGAACAAAAGATGCCACTCAGTTGGAGAATGCATTACCCCTCTGCTCCCAGGCTTCAGCCCCTGGTATCCACTATCAGCACCCTGCAGTTACATTCAGAACCAGTCCAGTGTGTGGTGGGTGCCCCACAGTGTTCTCTAAGGCTGTGAATCCACATTTAAAGATGTGCATTGTGTTTTCGCACTGCAGAGAAGCGGCAGTGGACACTCCTACAGTTTGATGCCCCTCTGCCTGCTGGGAGGCTGGACCATGCCATGTGTGTCATTCCCTGGCGGGCTGGGAAGAGTGAACACACAGGAGCTGCCACTGGGGAAGCCACAGCTGGGCCCCTGCTGAAGAGCCAGGATGAAGGGCATGCTGGGGCCACAGCTGTGCATCTGCTGTTAGTATTTGGTGGGATGGACACACAGGGGGAGATATACGGGGACTGCATTGTCAGTCTGATTGAATAGCAGAGCTGTGCTCCTGCACAGCACCAGCCTTTTCTACACACTTTTATACTGTTGGGTTATTTCTTGGCAATAAAGAAGTTCTTACCCTCAAATGGATGGCGCTCTGCTAACACCTCCCTGAGGTACGGTGCATGATCCTGCTGGACCCATGGAGAGCAGCTGCTGCAGGGAAGCTTCATCCACTGGTGCTTGCGGTTGCTGGAGTTTGAAAGCCTGGAAGGGCTCTCACCATAGCAGGGTGGCTTTCCAAGCAGCTCACATGCTGGTGGCTACAGAGCACAATTCATTGCAGAGGCACAGTGTTACCAGAAAACAGCTTTTGGGAGGATGATCTGGAATAGAACTGTCAAGTTTTAAAAATGAGTGGATGAAAATGAGAGGAAGTGACCCCCGTACCAGGGAAAAGGTGAATTGTTGAGTGGTTTTGAGGTGTTAATGCAGCTACCACAGAAGCTCCTGCTGAGCTCAGTTCAGTTCACCTACTCCAATGGCTGGGATAATTATGGTTAAATAGGGAGACCAAGTTCCTATTAGGCTTTTAAGAAAACTTTGAAGTTAGCATTTTAGAATCTTCTGAAAATAGGTCCATCATGTCCCAAGAGACCCATTAAAGCCCTTAAGCCTAGCTGCAGTATGCAGGGAAGTGCAGCTCATTTCGTCCTTCCTGCCCATGCGTATCTCCAATGCAGGCAGTGCTGCAGAGAAGGTGCAGGGACCAGCCCCATCAGCAGTTACTAAGTGGTCATTCCCTATTGTAAGTATCTATAAAGATCACACAGAGGTTAATGTGCACCAGCACTCTTCAGCATCCCCATTCCACCCAGGAGCTGCAAGGGAGGGGTGAAGTAAGTATAAATCCCACCCAAGGGGGACGGTAGGGCTGTTACCATCTGCTCACCTTTGAAGCCCATGGTTCAGGACAGTCCATGACCTGGTTAAAGGTGGTAACAAACAGAGCTAGAACAGAGTACAGTGTAAATAACAAATTTATTGTGGTCACTTCAGGTAGAAAAGCTCTACACCAAGCTCACATGACCGCGTTGTTAAATAGAACTTTCCACTGCCAATACCTCTACACCCATTTGCATTTACACTCCCCCCCCACGCCCCTTCCCTCCCCAGACATCGAGCAACTGCTAACAAAAGCAGTATACAGCCACTTCGGGCTAGCGTTTCCAGCTCCACTCACGAGTGAAGATTCAATGTTACATTCCAAATTAAGAGTTCAATATTTTAAACAAGTGTTCCTTAGTCCAATATATACACAGCAACATTCGGAGGTGCCAGTATCTACAACTCATCCTTCTCTGCTCCTTCCTCATCACCAGGGGGAGGGCCTGCGCTGCCATAGAGCTTGCTAACAATTGGCTGAACAACCTCCTCCAGCTCCTTCTTCTTTGCTTTGAAGTCATCAATGTCTCCATCTTGATGGCTCTCCAGCCACTCGATTTTTTCCTCCACTGCTTTCTCTATTGTTTCCTTGTCATCAGAGGATAGCTTACCCCCCAGCTTCTCTTTGTCCCCAATCTGGTTCTTCAGGGAGTAGGCATAGCTTTCCAGCTCATTCCGGGCATCAATGCGCTCTTTCAGCTTCTTGTCTTCCTCAGCAAACTTCTCGGCATCATTCACCATCCTCTCGATCTCTTCCGGTGTGAGCCGGTTCTGATCATTTGTAATGGTGATCTTGTTCTTGTTCCCTGTGCCCTTGTCCTCAGCCGTGACACGGAGAATTCCGTTCACATCTATCTCAAAGGTAACTTCAATCTGGGGGACACCACGAGGGGCAGGAGGGATTCCAGTGAGATCAAAAGTTCCCAGAAGATGATTATCCTTGGTGAGGGGACGCTCGCCTGGAAGACACAATAAGACATGGTTTCTGGTTTGTATCTCGCAAAGCTGCGAGCTACACTCTTTGTAAGGGTGAGGGTTTTGATGCCATTTGACATCTGTCCAGGCACCTCCTGCAGCTGGAATGCAGACACGGAAAAACATGGGAAATTCCAGTAAGAGCTTTCGATGCAGGTGAAGCAGCTTGATTAGAGCCACTTCAGAGAGTTACCACTGTACCAAGCCCTCCTCTGTGAGGGTAGAATCCATGAGTGTCTGGGGAACACCTACAGTCTTTAAGACAGCAGCTTATGTAGGGCTCCCACAGACATATTCCAGCTGCCACATGGGCCACCACAGGTGACACTCACCTTCATAGACCTTAATGGTCACAGTGGGCTGGTTGTCAGAAGCTGTGGAGAAGATCTGAGACTTCTTTGTGGGAACAACAGTATTCCTTGGGATCAGTTTAGTCATTACACCTCCAACAGTCTCAATGCCGAGTGTCAGGGGACAGACATCAAGGAGCACCAAGTCACCTGTAACAGATGAAGGGTAAAAGTGTGACACAAATTCAACTGGAACAAAACACAACAGCCCATCACTGCAACCAGGATCCTGAGGCCTCAAAGGCATAAAACTTCAAGGACTGGAAAAGAAATGAGTCCTCCTGCACTTATGTGTCCATAAAATGTATCCAATGCCCATAACCCATGTATTCAGTCAGCATTCCCCTGGATAACAGTAAAGACGTCATTACCTGTATCTTGGTCCCCAGAGAGGACACCAGCCTGGACAGCGGCACCATAGGCAACAGCCTCATCTGGATTAATGCCACGAGAAGGTTCTTTCCCATTGAAGAACTCTTTAACTAGTTGCTGTATTTTGGGGATGCGAGTGGAGCCACCAACAAGCACAATCTCATCAATATCAGACTTCTTTAGGTCAGAATCTTCCAGGACTTTCTGAACAGGCTTCATAGTGGAACGGAACAGGTCCTGGGAAGATCAGACAGGACTGTAAAGCTCTCTGCCCCATGTCTAGTCCCCAGTTACAGAGCCTGATAGAGGAGAAACATCAGCTGGCTCCTGACCAGCTTGATGAGACCTCAGCTGTCACTAACACACAACCCCAGCTCCCCTAGCTAGGAGCAGCTGCCCACTTTGCAGTGCAAGCAGGAAGTTATTTATACTCCAAAGGGCAGGGTCACTGCACATTTGCAGGTCTCCAGTCTAGAGCTGAGGCAATGGAACTCTGCCTTTCTAAACTTACCATGTTCAGCTCCTCAAACTTCGCTCGAGTGAGAGTCTCCGAGAAATCCTCTCCTTCAAAGAAGGATTCTATTTCAATTCTAGCCTGGTGCTGGGATGACAAGGCTCTCTTTGCTTTCTCCACTTCCCGTCTCAACTTCTGCACTGCTCTGTTATCCTTCCTGACATCTTTCCCAGTTTTCTTCTTGTAAAGCTTGATGAAGTGCTCCATAACACGCTGGTCAAAGTCTTCTCCACCCAGGTGAGTGTCACCATTAGTAGCCACGACTTCAAAGACTCCATTATCAATAGTGAGGAGGGAGACATCAAAAGTTCCACCACCCAAGTCAAAGACAAGGATGTTCTTCTCTCCCTCTCTCTTGTCCAATCCATAAGCAATGGCAGCAGCTGTTCTGTACAGGGAACAACCAAACTGAGGACACTGGGACCACCTCTCCCCCAGGCAGTGGGCAGGATGGGTCAGGATACTTACGGCTCGTTGATGATGCGCATCACATTCAACCCAGCAATAGTCCCAGCATCCTTCGTGGCCTGGCGCTGAGCGTCATTGAAGTAGGCTGGCACAGTAACAACAGCATGTGTAACCTAAGGAGCAAAAGATACAAATTTGTTACAGAAAGAAAAGCACACAGCTTGTAAGTAACCACAGCAATGCTGGCAACAAGCAGCCCACTCCTCTTAACAGGTGAAAATCCACCTTCAGCTCAGCCCACTCAACCGGGTTCCTGTAGGGACCAGCGGCATAAGGCAGATTTAGGATTCAGCCCACCCATCTTAAGTTTTATAGTGCTGCTGCTTTATGTTCTTAGTAGCAGTGCTCATGAACCTACTTTCTTCCCCAAGTACGCCTCTGCTGTTTCCTTCATCTTTGTCAGGACCATAGCAGATATTTCTTCAGGAGCAAATGTTTTTGTCTGTCCACCTCCAACATCAACTTGAATATGGGGCTTGGCTTTCTTTTCAACAACCTGAAAAGAACAATACATACTGTCCTATTCAACCATTCACAGAATGACTCCTACTTGCCCGAGTGTTTCTTTCCCTCTGGAAGTTAAGCAAAGCTTTTATTAACAGACAACTTCCACACTAGCTACTGTCTATACACCACATCCTTGCACCCTAACCCTCTGGAGGGAGGGCTAGGGAACCACAAGGCTGCTCAGAAGGGCAACACAACCCAGTATCCTCTTCTGAGAGGAGGTGTAAATCCCCTACCTCCCGCGTGCTCAGACCCACCTTGAAGGGCAGGTACTTGATGTCCTGCTGCACAGAAGGGTCATTCCAAGTGCGGCCGATGAGCCGTTTGGCATCGAACACTGTGTTCTCAGGGTTGGATGTCAGCTGGTTCTTGGCAGCATCCCCGATCAAACGCTCCCCCTCGGGCGTGAACGCCACGTAGGACGGCGTGATGCGGTTCCCCTGGTCGTTGGCGATGATTTCCACGCGGCCATTCTTGAAGACGCCCACACTGGAGGGGGGGAAACGGAACCGAACCGTCAGGCGGCGCCGGGGCCTGCACCCCCACTTCCGCTCCTCCCTTTCCCCCCCCACAGCCCAACCGCTTCCGGGGGCCCACAGGGACGGCAGCTCCCCCCCACCCCGGGGGCCTACGGACACAACCGGTTTCTATCCCCATCCCGCTCCCGTTCCCCACGTACCACGAGTAGGTAGTGCCGAGGTCGATGCCCACCACCGTGCCCACGTCCTCTTTCTTCTCCTCCTCGTCCGCCCGCGCGGCGCCCACCACCAGCAGCAGCGCCAACAGAACGCGCCTCATGTCGACCGCTCGCAGCCCTGCGAGAACCGGACCGTCACAAAATGGAGCCGCCACACGCGGGGCCGCCCGGCTCCGTTCCCCGTCCCCGCCCAGGCCCCTAAGGCCGCACCGCTGCCGCCTCTTACCGTGACCTCCGGACCCTCCGCACCACAAACTGCTGCTGAGAGGCCAGGCCGCACCGCCCGCCCTTATATACCCTCCGTTACTCCTTCGTGGAAGCTCGCCATTGGCTTCACAGCCCTCGCTGGAGCTTCCCCATTGGTTGGCTGTTACTAAGCTGGCCTTCCTTGATTGGAGAGAGTCAGGCTGTCCCTCTGACATGCCTGGCGCGCCCCCCTCGCGCTACCTTATTGGTTCACCCCGCCGGCGGCGTGGGCCTATCAACAGAGAAGCGTGAGCCAAGCGGAAGGAGCCTATTGGCTGGGGGCGGCCGTCATGGCGAGGACGGGGCCGCGACCAGGGACTGGGAGGGGGGGGACACCACTTTCTGGAAGTTTCCATGGTTACCGGCACCGGTTGGCAGGAGCCTGTCACTGCGGGGGGCTCGGCGGCGGCCCCTGTCCCGCGACGCCTCCAGCCCCGGGTCACCTCCATCTTGGCCCGGTGAGGCCAGGGCGTCCCCCCGCAGCGAGCAGGCTGGACCCGGGGCCCGTCACCCCGGCCCTGAGCCGCTGAGGGAGCGCTGGGACACGGGATAACGTGAGCGGTGGTGATGAGGGGATGCGGCTTTCCCCGTGTGTGCCCCGGGGTGCGCAGCGCAGTGGGGTCTGTCCTCGGGAGGCACTTGTCACCTGGTGAACCATCGTGTGTCCATGTAACTCCCTGCTCGGTGTTACATCAGCTCCTTGGCTGCCCGGGGTGGGAAAGTCCATAGGAAGGGGAAGGTGCGGTCCTTTGGAGCGTGGATTCATCCGTGTGCCCCTGTCTTAAGTAGGGAAGAGGCCCAGGTGGCATCTCTGCCACATGCTGGCTTGCATGCCTGCGGATAGTGTGTGTATATGGTATAGAATCAGCTAGGTGGGAAAAGACCCTTCAGATCAAGTCCAGTCATTAAGATTGACAAGGGCAGCACTAACCAGGCTGGTTAGGGCCTTGTCTATACTTTACCTGCTTGCGCATCTTTAAAAATCACATTTAAGAGCAAAAATGACAACTACAGAACTCCAGATCAAAGCTGAAGGTTTGAGAGATTGGAGAGTGACAGAGGATGAGGAATTAGAAGTTGCTCATTCACTTTTGGATGGTACCAGATGTGAGATCTAACAAAAATAATCCTGAGTAATTGCAGTATAAAAAAGCAGTGGTTACAGACTGCCATGTTCAGGTACCATTCTGTGAGTGTAAATGGCTTTTATTTAAAAGCTGCCTGGATTTCTTACAGTTACAAGGTGAGATATTGTCAAAAGACTGTTGGTACTCAGCACACACCCAGAAATGACATTTTTGATCCTGATACTGCTATTTCTGAGGTATATTTTGTGTCCTTTGTGTCTGTCTGTGGTTCTCATTTTTAAATGGAATTGTATCTGCATTGCATTCACGTTGAGTTGATTTTTCAGCTGTGTGAAGACAGGCTGAGAAAGTTGGGGCTGTTCAGCCTGGAGAAGAGAAGGCTGCGTGGAGACCTCATGGCAGCCTTCCAGTATCTGCAGGGGCCCTATAAGGATGCTGGGGATGGACTCTTCATTAGGGACTGTAGTGACAGGACAAGGGGTAGCAGGTTCAAACTTAAACAGGGGAAGTTTAGATTGGATATAAGGAAGAAATTCTTTACTCTAAGGGTGGTGAGGCACTGGAATAGGTTGCCCAGGGAAGCTGTGATTGCTCCACCCCTGGCAGTGTTCAAGTCCGGGTTGGGCAGCACTTTGGGTGGCATGGTTTAGTGTGAGGTGTCCTTGCCCATAGCAAGGGGGTTGGAACTACATGATCCTAAGGTCTTTTTCCACCCTAACTATTCTACGATTCTATGATTCTATTGCTTAATATCATTCTGTTGATACAGTATCAGTCAACAAATGTGCAAATATGGCACAGTCAGGAAATTGCAGATTTGTTTTTATAGCAATGATAACCTCTGTGAGGGGAGCCAAAGCTCTTCTCTCACACAGCTCACAAGTGAGCTCCATTACATGAATCCCAAGTGGAAAGAAGTACAGTCTAGTGATGCTGAACAAAGTGGCCTTCCCCTCTTTTTCAGATATAAGATACTTGCTGCCTTTCATCTTCTCTTCCTGCTGGTAAGAAATGTGCTGGGTGTTTTTTGATTCATCCAGAAGTACTGACTCTTTCTTTGGATGTTAGATATGGATGTGTGTGCACCTAGGACTCTCTCAGAAGAGTTTGATGTCTGATGATTTTGAGTAAGTCCTTCTGTGAACTTGTGTTTGAATGCCAAACTGTTCTGACAATAATACTGCAAATAAACAACTTGAGCATTTTGGCACCATCAACAGCAATGCCTGTTTAGTACGGCCTTTTGAGGACAAGAGAGTTTCTCTATGTTGGGCTATTGATCAAGTTCTGCAACCGTTACATGCAAAGTAAAACCATTAAACCTGTTATTTTAGAGTAATGCTAGAAGATTCCAGCTTTCACCTATGTCCATATATGGTGTAATTTATTAAGGTGGAAGCCATCAAGGGTGAAAGGGGTATAATTAATTTTACAAGAAGTCTAATAAAGTTACAACCACATGTTTAGCCAAGCTCAGATGGCCTAATGATAATAAAATAAATAAAATAAAAATGTTCTGTGACTGAAAAACTCTGCTATAATTTTAAGAACACCAAAGTGGGGAAATCTGAGATGTACCTCCCACAGCTGCAGGAACTCAGTTATATTATACATGTGATTACAATGTGCCTTGGACTGGGGAGCACGACTCCCACTGAAGCCAACTGCACTACATTTTCCATCTCTGTCTCTGACAGGTCAAGATTTTTGACTGATATAAATCAACCAATTATATTAAAATCAGTAACAAGCTGCAGTGATTTACACCAACTGAATATTTGGTCTGTTCTCTTTCCTGTCTTGCAGTAGTTGCATGGACCACTTGTAATGGCTCTTGGAAACCAAATTCCTTTGTGCTTTTAGCTCCAAGGCACATTGCAATAATGGGGTCACATTGTTCCTCTGGCCATGCAGGTAATGGGACAACATGTCTTCTTGAAAGGGATATAGATATTATTTGTGACCCAGGTCTCTTTGCTCAGACCCAACAGAAGGCCATCTTCACCCATAGCAGTGGCAAAGGCTATGCAAAGGCTCTCTAGCTCTAAAGAAACAAGACTAGCAATCACTTCTCATCTACAATGCAGATCTGGTAGTTCTTATGGTGGTAAAATTTATAAGACAGAAGCTCCTCCTCAAACAACAAAGACACCAGAAGACTAAATAAATAAACAGATGATATACTACACACTGTACAACTTGCCTTTCCGGTATTCAGACAAAGAAATGGCTGTAAGAAAAATGAAGACATCTTTGCCTTTAACAGTTTGCAGTTCCACAAATACAGTGCAGAACCATTTGTAATGCACAAGCTGTTTTGGGTAATGAATCATTAACTGACAAAATAAACACAGCATTTTTATAAGAATGCTGGAAATGTTTTTGTTCGTGTTCAATGTCCTTTGGGAACTTCTTGTACTTAAGATTGCATCTCAGAAGGATTTTTTCCCCCCTTCAAAAAAATAGAAAAAACAATAATTTATTTTGAAAGCTACAAACAGTTTATAGTGTAGCTACCAGAAGGGAGAATGCTGTCCCTTTTCCTTCTTTCCCATTTCTTTTGCATAAAGAGCCAACAACAGTATCAAAAATGCAACTGTAATTAAAGATCGG
>JAVHNF010073920.1:9484-19576 GCA_034783455.1 Micropsitta finschii
AGCAGTTTCTCCCCTTGCCCTTCCTTCTTGCTCTGCACAGAAGCATTGGCTTGCTGCAGACCCTGTGCTGGGGTCTGTGTATGCAACTATTTTCATTCCCATTTCAATATTTTCTGTTGCATGCCTGCTGCAACATCAGGGAGCTTTTCTTGTGCAGAGTCTAGACATATACTGCATATTTGAAATAGCATGAGGAGTTTGGAATGAGGTTTGGGTTTGAGTCTGTAGTTTTATGTCCTTATTTGAACCAAACTGTTCATGCTTCTGAACATCACACATTGTTGCTCATCAGAAAGTTCTCTCCAGATGAGGCACAATGCTCCCAATTTAGAAGTAAGCAAACACATTTGAAGCATAACAAAATTGGAAGGGACTAACACAAACAAGCACAAGAACGACTCAAGGTCTCACTTAAAGTCTGTTATTAGCTTTCTTCAACAGGAAGATTAGAGAGGAGCAGACTGATGTCCTTGCACGCCTACGTAAGAGGAAAAGGAGGAGACTGATAAAGGCTATTGAAACCAAGCAAATAAAATACAAGATCCAGTGGCTGAATCTGTAAAACTCAGACTAGAAATCAAAAGTGCATTTTTTCTGAGGGAAGGTTAACCATTCAACCAGCCAACACACAGACATCATTGACTGTCCATCACTTGAAGACTTTAATTCAAGATTGGATGTTATTCAAAAATACACATTTTGTCCCAGACATCTCCTGGAGCACTGTAGAAAGCATGGATTAATGACATACAGCCCAAATTGTACAAATAAAGAAACTGACTAGATGATTTTAACAATTTTGGGCCACCAAAATTCATGAATTCTTGGTATCAAATTGAGCATGTGAATAATTCTTTATTTGCTGATTTCAGTGACTTCAACAGGACAACTAAATAGCTTGAATTTGAGCATGTGTGCACATTGCATGTAATCCTGACACAAGACTGCAATTAGAATCTGTAGAAGGTTACAAATGTCAGTCTAAGTTGACCATACAGCAGCTAAAAGTCCTATTGCTGCTTCTCAAGAAGGATAGGGAGCATTGCCCAGTTCTCACTGAGATTTTCTTTTTCCTCTCAGGAAAAACTTTTTAGAGATTTGGTCTGCTTAACAGCTGAGATTCAACTACTTTTTACAGAATCTGTTATAATCAGACATTTAAAATACTTTGAAAATAAAAGAAACTTGGAAAGTCAAATTATATTCCCACTCATTTGATTTCATTCCAAGGCTGTAATGCCTATTACACATCAGCTGAGCTATATTTGAGACTTAAAATAAGTAGTAAGCAGTCTTCTGGAGATTAATATAATTTTTGACCTGATGCATCCTGAAAAAGAGGTTTATAACAAATACTGAGTAGCTCATACCTAAGACATTGCATCAAAACTATGCCATACGCTTTCGCAAATTCTTTCTTGAAGTCTTTTAAAGAGTACATCATTTTATGCTACATAAGTCTTTCATTAAGAGCTTTGGAGTCTTTTATAGGTTTTCTGAATTCTCCACAAATTTCACCCATAAGTAGGAACTAATCTGCCCCAGGCTGGGGTCCAAGTACCACATTTTATAGCCCATGCCTTGCAGATGAGTCCCACAGTTGCCACAATGACTTCCTGCGTATGTACCAAAATCTAAACTGTTTGTCCTTTGAGGACACTACATGCTGTATGAAATGACCTGCTAGTGCAAAGCTAAACAAATCCAGGCACATACTTGGAAGTCAATTCATCAAGAAAACACCATTTTCAAACCTGTATTTTTGTTATTTCAAATACTCCTCTATGAGGTTATAGCACCTCCCAGGAGGTACAGGAACAGCAGGAAGGCAAGACAGTGAATATTCAGGGTGTGTGCATGTGCAGATATTTAAATACATTAAAAAATCCCACAGGCAGGAAGGCTTTCTAAGCTTCCTTCTAAGAGAAGCGTGAAGAAAGAACTCCAGTCACTTCACAGAAAGTAGCTGCCTAGTGCAGCATCTGAGGAGGATTTCACATTCAAAGCAGAAATTCAAATTCTTTGCCACATTTATATGTATGTCTATATAGGCATGTGGATGTGCGTGCTTATATGTCACATAAGCATCATGTGTGTACTTCGCTTGCATTCATGGGGCACTCTGCATGGGTTTTCTGCTCTCCTGCTTTGAAAGCTGATGAAACACCTGGAAGCCTCTACACTGATCTCAGCAAACATTGCTCAAAAAGCATTGGGGGACAATCTGAATTCCATAATTACATTGCTTCAAGTAGTTTCCAAGAAGGCAAACAAGAAATTTTATTTCTTTTTTCCTCTGATCACAGAGGCTTCTGAACCTTTTGAGGAAGCCTTTGAACTTCCATTAACTGTGATCTGCTTAATGTTTAGATCTCTTGCAGGAGAGGCAGTCAGATAAACTGGGCCAACATTGAAATGACTTGCTTCCAACACCTCTACAGTTTAATCACATATCCCTGAGCACCTTTGTAGATAATTATTGAATTAGACATTCAAAGATATGATAGCCAAATAGAAATAAGGCAAATAAAGATAACCTATCCTTTTTCTAGGCATCCAAAGGGATGAAGACCTACAACAAAGGAGCTTTATGTGTTCCACTGCGTACCATAAGCATTAACCTCTTCATGGCTGACCTGTTTTTGGAGCTGAAAACTGTTGGCAAACCATTTCTTGCTTTTGTCTCAGTCTAGGAAAATGAGATGCTGTTTCTGTATTAAAATACTCTGAAATGAGTCACCTACAGCAGCGCAACCTGCCATATCCATTTGGTAACAATAGAACAGACATCAATTTTTGGTCTTATCAGAAGTCACCAGTCCGTAAGTATTAGTGGCGCCTACTGAATGTTATCCAGGGACCTAACAGAAAACATCTGTTCTTTTACTTCACAGCAAATCAATAGATTAAATCAACATTCTCTTTTCTCTTTTATTCTGTGCATTAAAGGCATAGGTTTTCTTTCATTTTTCTTCTATTTCTTTTAATAATTCACTTCTCCCTGCAAGTCAAATCCTAGTATATTACAGAGATTTCAATGTCTCTTTCTGGGCTTACTTGGGGAGACATATATCTATGCTCTAGCAGAAGAAAAGCAGAAGTAATTATTTTTAAGACAAATATTTACAAAGAGCTGAGTAAAATTATACTTAGTATTTGGACTGAAGTACAGCAAAATATAAAAAAAAATAAAAAAAGAAAAAATCAGCTATGAGAACAGAATCTGGTTCCCAAATGCTTCTTATCATAACAGCTACATGGTTTAGCCTCCCTTTCCAAGTTGCAAGGAAACAAGAAGCTTCATTTCCTACTTGAAATTATTTTGGTGTATGAGAAGGTAAAAGTTCCTGCTGAAGCTTTTCCAGCAGTGGAGACATTTATATTTCTCACAGCTGTGGGTTTGCCAGTGTCAGATTAGCTGCACACTCACAATTGCCATTCCCTTCATCTAGGCACTCACAGATTCTCCCTCCTCTCTTAGCTGCTTATTTTTATAAAGCTTGTAAGAATTTAATTATTTTTGAAAGCTCTGTCCACCTATCACATTTGGATTGTAATTAGTCAGTGAATTCAAATGTTATCAAAGGGGAAGAAAAAGAGGCTGACAATGTAATCACACGACTCTTGTTTTTGTTGGCAATCAGGTTAAAAAACCTTAAAGAAAAATGCAACTGGGAAAGCATATGTTAGCAAAAGTGGAATAAATGCGTGATAGTTAATTGGAGTGCAAAGATAAATTTGTTATCAGAAGCCAAATACTACAAAGCTCAGTGCTAACTGTATTCCTAGCTTTTGAAATTCCTATTCCTTTGGTCTACTGCAAGACAGATGAGGATGCTTCAAACTCACTCTGAGTTATGCAAATTATATGATCAATGCTACAATAGTTTATAAGGCAGGTAAAAAAAGATACAGGTAACAATGACTGAAACCTGTCTCCATGCAGCTATTATCTTGCTATTTAACAGTAATTTGGCTATGAGGGTTCATGTTCTCTGATTGTTGATTGCTTTGACTATTTGATCATGAAAAACTGTACAATTCCTCCAGATATTTTAAATCAGAACTTCCAGATGGCTCATAAATAGCTAAAGATAGAAAATTCAAGTTTCTTTTTAAGAGAGGAATATATTACCTTTAGAGACATTGTTTATACATATATACAAAAGACATATATAAAAGATATATATAAACATAATATGTGTAAAGATGTAATATGCATCTATATATAGTTTGTGTACATGCGTATATGCACATATATGTTTTTGTAATTCTTATTACCCAAGGGGAATGGTGGAATGCTTAATCAACATTGCGATGCTAGTCCCGGATGAAACCGCTGCATATAGGCTGAAGCATATGTGGGCTGAAACCTGAATTATTTATGTACCCAAGATACATTATATGATGTAAAGAAGAATTCAGGACTCAAATGCTCTAAGTATTCATGAACTAGAACTGCTTAAATTCTCATTTATAAGTGTGAAAAAGTATTATTAGATGCTGTTCAGATAAACTATAAGCATATGGTAGATTGTGAGGGACCCTTTACAAGAAGTTTGCACTGACTACTAAATTAACATTCTCTATAAACATTTTTTCCTAGAGTGTTTTGCTATGATATAAAATAGACCTTAGATTATGTTCAGCTATAGACATATTTGAAGTATTAGTAATGGCTTATACCTAGAAACATTACAGTAAGTTTCAGACACTTTATAAAACCCATCATCATTTCTATTACCTTGGAATAACATAGTAAATCACTTAAATTTTCTAAGCAAATATTTTTCCATCTCCCCTAAAAAAAATGCAACATTGATTGTTTTTCCCTTTTCCTAAAATAGTACAATGTACTTTTAACTTGCTTTCAAGACTGAAGAAAGGTGAGATTAGGCAGGCTTCAGCTCTGATTTTTCTACAGAAATGAGTATCATCTTTTACGAAATGTGAATTATGAGTTCAAAAAATTCAATTTGCAGCTATCTTCAGCAAATAGTGGGAACCATCTGGACTGATTGGTATGGAAATCAAAACTAATTGATCTTACCATTTTACAGAACACGAAAATAGACAAGATAATATTATACTTCTAGAGTTAGTCAAAACTGTACTTCATCTTATTCAGTAGTAGGTTATTGAAAATGTTGGCATTATATTTTAAAATTAAAAACTCTAAATTCACAAAGCCCAGAGAAATCCTGTTTCTTAATTAATGGAGTCTGCTGCCAAAGTGTGACCAAATAACTCTAAAAGAAAGTAAACCCAAAATTAATATGCTTTTTTTTCTCTCCAAGAACTTTCTTTCCAGGCTTTTTCCTCTCTACCTTTTTGCCTATATCTCTTTCATATCTTCCTGGTCAACAGCTCTTCACTGAGATCAGAAGAAAGATTTGCTGTCCCTACACAGAAATTGTCTGATGGTGAGAGATTGCATCCAAAGGCAGCAGTCAGCCTATGAAGATCACAAGGTAATTTTAGGGCTGAAAATTATTGTCCCCTTGGGGAAACCGCCATTCTGTATATCCTAGTCTGGGAAAGGAGAGCACAGTGTGTCTCTGCTCTGACAGAGCTTAATCACACATTGTGTACCACACCCGAAATGACAACATATTAAGAGGCAGTACTAATGGATACAGCTACAGTTTTCTTAACCCCCTGATAAATCATATATGTGAAAAAAGGTTCTTTTTTTCCCAAATGGTCCATATTTTCAAGAAGGTAAATCACATCAGAATGGTAGACTATCTTCCTCAAGAGAAACTGGGAAATCACTGATTTGAGATTGATTACTACACTAACTATCATTTGTCTCTTTGAAATTAAGCATTTCATCATGCCTCTTCACCTGCTGAAAACCAGCATTTGGGCAGAGCACCCAGGCCAGAGTGAAACAAAATTTCACGTATTTAGGACTCCCAGCATATCACTGAGTATCTGAAACCCAGGCAGGTTTTTTTGTTTTGGTTTGGTTTGGTTTTCTTTATATTGTCCTTTGTTTCTGAAACCATTTTTTCTCATTTTAGCCAGCTAAGAATTTTAAAGATATCTGGACGCACATACCTAGCTCCCCAAACTGCAGATGTTTTCTAATGTTATTCATACAAGTATGTGACTTTCATTTTATTTTTGGCATTGCTTACAACTCCTAGTTAATAGGCTTGCTATGATACTACAGAAGTTCATTCATCAGTAATCTGCAGAGCTTGAGAAAGACACAGCACTTCAGTATTGCATATAAATAAGAGAATATATAGCCATGAAAATCTAACAGTCCTCAAAAGCTGAGCAAGTAGTACAGATTTTTAAAAGTAGAAATGTATGGAGAACTAAAGCTCTTTCAGGCAGTCCATATGAAGATTCCAGATTGTTGACATTTTTGTAAGTGCAGAAATATTTTGAAAAATGTCATTTCAAATACCCATTATGCTCTTGAAGGCTCTAGGTGAAACTAAGGACTTTAAAAAAAATTATTTAGTCATTATTAGTCAATAAAGGACTTAATAATATGTTTTGAGATGGCATAATGCAATGCGAAACCAGATTCTGAAAGCTGAAATTGGGAATTAAGTATCAAATTCAAAATGCAGGTGGAAGACAAGAGATAACCACACAAATGTCTGTATCTTAAAAATCTTTACTGAATTCAATTGACATTGGAGCATTCTAAATGTCATGCAGCCAGGTTGACAGTGTTAGTTTCTTCACTTTTAGAAAAATGTTTATTTTACTGGCAACTAGAAATTCCTTAATTTTTTCATTTCAAGCTGGTCCAGAAAATACAAATACATCTTGTACTTGGAACTCCTATTTGACTTTAGAAATACTGTGATCAGATATTCATGTGCTATTTGCTTAAAAAAATAAAAAGGAAATATCCATTACAAAAATTAAAATTATAATCTCCACAGCAAAAAGTACGGGCATGGGTACTTAAAGTTCTGAAATTCATCTAATTCTGTACTTTTCAGAATCATTTGTGAAATTTATGAGATTAGATATATCTGCTTTTGGGTTACCATTAAGTAGGCTGTTGGGTCTAAATGCTACAAAAATGACATTAATACTTTGTCAATTTCTTTTATCATGGAGAAAAAAGAGTTTAGAGTAAGAGTGTAGAGCTTATTAAGAGTTTAGACTTAAAGAGGTATATTTGTTCACAGATATTAGGAGGAAGCACTGAAAAGTTTTTGTTAAATATTTGAGTTTTCTGTATCTCCACAAAGAGATATCTATAAGGAGAAATACTCAAACATTTAAGCACAGCTTGCCCCAGATTTTCAGCTCATATAACGAATCTCAAGGAAGATAATCAAATTTCATATCTGAAGGACAGGTCGAAGGACCAGACCCTAAAACTGTAAAGTTTTTTGCACAAAATATGCAAAAAAGCCATAATTTCTGAAACCCAAGTTACTTTTTTGAATAAATGAATAAATTGAAGAGTCAGATGCAATGTTTGCCGCTCTAAAATGGAAGTAAAGACAAGATGTATTTATAGGAAACTTTAAAAGATGTTTTTCATCCAGAATTAGTACATTGTAAAATTCATAATAGATTCACAACTAAAATGATGCAGATTTGCTTCTGCAGCTCTGGCTACCCGTTATATTTACACTATGGCATGTCAAGTTTTCTTAAATGGCTAAAGTAACAGTGGAATGCCTTACATCTATGCCCAAACTGGTAAGAATAATTAAATGACAGAAAATTTTACGATAATGCATCCTAATGAACAAGGAAAAGGAAAAATACCTCAATGAGAAGCCAGTCTTAAGCTGTTAAGACAGACTTGATAGAAAATATCCAACAAATAACATATTCTTTTTTTCCTTCTAGGTGAAGATAAAAGCTATGCATGTAAAAAAACTAATCCAAACCAAGCTGAAATGATTTTTAAAATCCTATGAGGGAAGAAAGATCTCTGTATGACTTTCCCTTAGTGTCCTTTCTGGATATCTGTAGAACTGAAATCAGCAATTTTTTGTTAAACTAGTTGTTCAGGTTTAGACACCACTTAAGTAATTTTTCCCCTTTGAGTTCAACAGATCAGAGTAAACATTTAAGCTCCTCTCTGACTTCAGAGAAAAAAGATAATGTTTTGTTTCCACTTGGGTTTTGGCCAGTTTTCTGACTGAATGTCTTTGTGGGTATGTAATCCCATCCAGAGCATCTCTGTGCTCTCTGAAGAAAATCACCTCATATCGTCCCATTAAACTCTGCGCTTTAAAATTACGTCATCATTTCAATGACCAATTGACTGGTTAAAAAAAGAAATTTCAAACTGAAAATAAGACTGCACTGTTATAGAAAGACAAACACAGGCAGTTCAGGAGATTTATGAGTCCTAGGGCTCCAACACTGGTCTTCATCTGTATTTCAGTGATGCTCATTTAATGCATATTCTTGCAAAAGAACCAGTGTAAGCATAATTGAGAGAATACACTGAAAAAAGAGCCCTGTGCTTTGGATAGCAATTAACTTTGTTATTTGATCTTTATTTAAATAATAAAATAGTGAATATCTAAAACATAGATCATAATCAACTTAATAATCTACAAAATAATACTAATGAGAGAAGAAGGTTTGGTATTGTGACTTTAGCCTTTTTTAACTCCTGATGCTAAAATCATACAACATGTGATGAATAGAAAATAATAATTATAATTAAACTATCTCCAAGCTAAAACATTCAAAAACCTTTCCCTCCTTCCCTCCAGCATAAATCTTGATTAAAATTCAGAAGTTTCTCTTGTGTAGTTTGCTGAAGAGAAAAAGTAAACGGTGCTGCTTTACAATAATTAGTGACCTAGAACTCTGCTGACTGGGAAAACTGTCCTGATTTGTGGAAAGCGTAAGGACATTTACTTGATATTATTAGGTTTTAGTTTCATTTGTATCCATCTCTGTCAGTAAACCTGGATTTTTAACGAGATTAAAAAAAAAAAAAAAAAAATCTAACCAAAGCAAACTTTATTAAGTTATCCCTTCCAGAAAGCTGCCAACTTAGATAATGCATAACCAATTTCTGTCACCTAGCATAACCCACTTTTTTCATTCTTTCTCAGATTTATGATGCTTCAGGTTCCTGTGTTTGGGAAACCATGCAAAGCTCAGAAGCCTCTGATTCAATAAGCGGCTTTGAACAATATTTTGCTAACTTTTGACATGATAGCTCAGGGCTAGATCCAATAAAAATACATAATATTTCTTCATTGTGAAGGTCTGAAAATTTGATTTTTATATTGGATTGGACCATTGGCTTGTTAAAGAAACTAAACTTGATAACAACACACTTTATCCCCTTAGGAGCTATCATTCCACGTTAGGAAGACTGAAACAGTGCAGCATATATAAGGAATATTATCCTTGTGGGGTCAAGGAGACATCTTGCAGCACAGTCTGAGTCACAGGGCTGTACAGTGGAATAAGAAAACAGGGCAGAGGGTTCCTTGGGGGACAGAAGAGAAGCAAAGAAATCTTTTCCCATTCTAGGATATAAAGTGATATGGAGCTATTAGGCAGCCACTTAGCAAAGCTAATATTCTTGTTTCCCGAAGAGGTCTATTTATAAAGCCACATTTCTTTCATTATTTTCAATTGCCAAGGATACATATAATAAATATAGAAAGGGATGAACCTCTGTGGTGTAGCCCTCTACATCCTCTTTTCATTTTGGTAGTCAATATTTGTTATAGCTCTCTGCTCAGACCACTTGAGTACATTAATCCACTTGAAAAGGTTTGTTTGCTTTATGCTGTGCTAAGATCCCAATTTCATAGAACATTGTTCCTGGTCCAAACTCTCACATAAATAATCCATAATTATGTTTTCATCAAGGCTTCTCCACCTTTCTTCCAGATTGATTTGTTTTAAAGTAATTCTTCAACATCTTATCTCTTGAAACGCACATTCCAAGTGACATGGAATGGTAAGAAACTGTGGAAAAACTCACATATTGGTGAACTAAACTCAGAAGTAAGAAGAGGATGAATTATTCAGTTTTACCTTATAAATAGTTTTGAGATGAACTTTCTAATACAACGTTCAATGTATTTATTAACCACAAGGTATTTCTACCATTAAAATCAC
>JAVHNF010073937.1:0-20304 GCA_034783455.1 Micropsitta finschii
AACATTATCAGAATAGTGGTATTCTCTCCTCCTCCCCATGATTCATCCACAATCATGGATCAAATCCAACACCTCTAACATTTTTGTCCTTTAAGTCTTACGTATATGTGTGTATATATATGCAAAAGTTTGCAAAAGTTTCAAAAGTACCCTACATCAAAGTTTCCATAAGACTAATTCAGATCCAGTAGCAGAAGCTGGTAGAAATTGTTCCTTCACATCATAGTAGCCTTCATATGAGTTAATTACACTTTTCCACAGCTAGTTGTTTCTTTCTAAAGTCTGTGAGGCATTCCATATGTTCTCACTAACTCACACTGTAGCTGGGGATTTTATTTTGGTCTATATATAGCAAATAAACAGTCCAGATATGCTCAGATTTGTTTTGAAAACTTTAATCTGGCGAAAATGAAGGATATGAGATATAGAAGTAAATTTATGAAGCAGCTGGGAAGAGATTCAGGGACAGAGGTGTTATCTTAACAGCCTCCACTTGCATGAAGTGCTGATTACTTCAGAAATAATCCATGCTAAACTGTCACTTGAACTTCGAGAAAGAAGGATTGAAAGAAAGGGGCAATGGTAGGCTGGGAGCATTGGTTCAAGTGCTAACTGTAGAACACATTGCTGGGTATCATTTCTTTAAAACCATTAATTTAATTTACAAAATCAGGAGCATGTCTGCAAGTACCCCCATGCTACCCACCCTGGGATTATATATGGTGTGCAAATGCACACAGCTGCTGTGAAGGGTAAAGCTTGTGGAACAGCTCGACAAAGGGCAGAGGTCTCAATCCCATGTCTCGATCCTATGAAAGACACTCCAGAGAAGCTGGCAGCAGGAGAAAGGTAAGAGAAAAAACAGCTGTGCATAGCAGGACCATAGAAGTGGGGTAGGAAACTATATTGGGCCAGGCTGTGTCACTAGAAGAAAGACTGAGGACACAAGGTGAATAGGGTGATTGCATAATAAAATCAGTGAGGAGTGAGCAGGAGGGGGAACAGAAAGGGAAGCCCCAGGAGCAGATGGTGTGACAGGAGGGGAAGTCTCATTTAGAGGCAGACAAACAAAGTTAAAGAAGGCAGGAAAGCAGTGATGAGTTTGTTCAGGGGAAGGTATGGAATTACCCGATGGGAGAGCCAGGATGTGTGAGGTCAGGTCCTTACTCCCTGTTCTGCTGTATGTCCTCTCCTCTGTGGGTACCTACACACTTCTATGTGCTTGTGCCCTTGTATTAGGTAAAAAAGTAGGGGAAAAGGCTTGGCATAGCCCAATTGTGTTGTTGAATGAAGACAGGAAGCTGAAAAGGAGCCAGCTGTCCCTTCCACATTCCTGTTCTGGAGGAATTCCCCTTTATGCTCCTCTCTCTAACTGACAAGGCCTTCTGAGATTTTCAGATTTATCTCTAGAGAGATAAAAGCTCCAAGTCCAATAAAGAAATAAATGTAATACCAGTAGGAAGTATATGATGGGAAGAAGTTACAGAATCTTTAGTTGACGTTTCATATCATGATTGGTAGCTCCAAAGTGCTTTTTGCTCTGTGAGGAGGGCTCAACTACTCGTACTGCAAACTGAGTTTCTAAAACCTGGTGGTGACTACTGGAGTTTTCTTTGTTGTAAAGAGGGTAAGGCAGGTTTCATATGGTGCAGGACGAGTTGGAAAAAATGCATTGTAATTATAGTAGGTTTTATTCTTTAAAGTCACCCCAGCTGTGTACAAAGAGATCTCACAATGATATGATAGCACATGGTTGTTACTGTGTGCACCAGACTCAGGCCCTAGCTTCAGATCTGGGCTTTCCCATCTACACAAGCCTTGAAACTCAGTGCTATCTACTCATATCTGCCATATATAGACATTAACTATGAATCTGTTTTTCCACTAATCTAACTTCATTAACTTTTATGGAGTTGTTTCTGATGCCTTTCAAAGACACAGATAGCTTTAAGCATTGCTGTCTCTCTCTGGAGTCTTAAAAAGAATGTAAATGTTAAATAGGTGGCCCTGAAGCTTATGTAAAAGAATTTCAGTTCTTGTTTTGTGATACTTTTAAAGCATAAAAATGGTTGGTGTTGCCAAGGGTTACAATGAAATTTTGAATTTTCTTTGAATGATAGAGTTGATAGTTTTTAAAAAGTGAATCTGTTGTATAATAGTAACAGTGTTACTTCAGCTATTGAAAAAACAAACCACTTTTAACAAAATTTGATTTTAATTCTGATCTTTTAATTTAAACTGGCATCAAGGCCTTTTCTTTTGCCACCTCCCCTCCCTCCCCCCGGCTTTTGGACAAGATTTTATGGTAGGGATTCAAACAAACAGGGGAGATTTAAGTTAGATATAAGGAAGAAATTCTCTAATGTGAGGGTGGTGAGGTTCTGGAACAGGTTGCTCAGAGAAGCTGTGTCTGCCCCATCCCTGGCAGTGTCCAAGGCCAGGTTGGACAGGGATTTGAGCAACCTGGTCTAATGGGAGGTATTCTACCCATGGCATGGGCATTGGAACTGGATGAGCTTTAAGGTCCCTTCCAATTCATACCATTCCCTGATTCTATGATTCTATAAGGTAATTTTGGTGAAGAGGAAGACTGTGTTTCCAATAATTCACAGTTGGATGCTGTCAGTTCAGAACCTGATCATCTCTACACAAAAATCTGAGTTTGCAGTAATTATAAATGCTTATATGGACAGAAGACTAGTTTACATTTCTGTAGCACTCTCAGTGTCTCAGTGGCACTGTGGTCTAGGTTTAGTTGAATATAGCAACCAAGAAAAAAGGATTGTACCGAAGTTGTTATGTAACAACCAGAACATTAGGTATAGTAAAGAAATGTAAGCTGACAGCCAAAACCCTCAATTAAAAGCAACTTAATGTGGATGCCAAAACACTCCACCCTTTCTTAGCTCAAGTAGGTAAACCTTTTGGGCTATAGGCACAATGGGAAAAGACTAATTAACGAAATGAGGTAAGATTCCTTAATATTATACTAGTGACATAAAAACTTGCTCCATGCCATCCCTTACATATGAAACACTTTCCTGGAGATCCAAATGACTGTTACCTAACTTAATTCACTTTTAACCGTATACTACCTCTGTCCACTTGTTCAAGCAGGTTCTAGTAAACTGAGTGCACAATGTACGTGTATGGATTTATACATATATGTGCATACTGTCCATATGTGTTCATACAGATGCATCTATGTGGGGATAGAGGCTGAAGCAATGGGATCTTTTGGATTGGAAGGGCAGGGGAGGACCATGCAGCTATGATCCTGACACATGATGCACAATTAGGCTGAAGTGATCAGTGCTAAAGGGGAAGCAAAACCCCTTGATAAATGTCCACACACTTAAATACATGCACACACTTCTTTCATATGATATTTTTCACTTGATAAGTACTCAGTGTTAGGAAAAGTAAATAACTGGGCAAGTGGAAATGTAGCAGAGGCAATATTTGTGCTGAGTAAGGTTAAAATGTTGCATGAAAATGAAAATATATCGTAGATTACCACCTTAAATTTTTCATTCATAGCTCTTACACATAAAGAAAGGATATGGTCTTGTTCTCTCACTCTCTACATGATACGTTCTAGTGATTTTAACCTACTAATTCCTACAGTCCACAAAATAAATAAAATTGCAGTGACTCTGTCTTTGGGATTTAGTTGGTATGGTTAAGAGGGTTGTCTTTGCATTGTAATTATTACTTTTGGTGTTGTCTTTGACCTTTGTTACAAAGTCTTATTTGTATTTCATTTCCTAGATAACAAAGACTACCATATGATTAAGGTCATTTGATTATAAACAAGAATTCTAAAAAGGTGAATGATGAAGAATGTGAGATTAATATACAAATGAAAAAGCAGTCCTACTCTTTACCTCTCTTATCAGCTTTTAATCCCTGTGATGTACTTGACTGGTTCCAGTTGATGTCACTGGTAATTTTATGTGGCCTGGGAATTTTTCAAGAAGCAGCCTCAAATTCTCTTCAGTTAAAGAAAGGGGAAAGAACAGAACTGCACTGCAATAGAAGTGCTATCACAAGAACACTAACCATAAAGAGTGTATAATGCCTAATGTTCTCAACAGCAGTATCTTATACAGCCGTTAAGATCTGAAAGCCATGAGATGGGGAACAGATTTTCTTAAGAGGCTAGCAGCAGATAAAAATAAAGGCAGGATGTAATTAATTATGATTGTATGAACAGCTAAAGTACTAAGATTTTAGTAGAAGTTAGTTGAAGAGCTGGAGAGAAGACTAGCAGAAAAAAAGATGGCATCTGTCACCTGCTGTATAGGCAATACAATATCATCACTTCATACCTCTCTTCAAAGAATGAGTGGGAAAAAATTACCTCATAAGGCCTATATTATCCTTCCGAGAGGTTTTCATGCATCTTGGGTAAAGTGCCAAGTACACTGGAAGTGGAGGAGTGCTAGTCGTCTCCAAAGCGCCAAAAGGAAATGGAGAAAAGGGATAAACTGGCCCAAAAGCAGACAGAATTACAGTTTTGTGGCAGGTCACTCTAGGTCTCATTGACCTTGGCAGTAATGCAGGGGTCATTTTTTATATGAGCGAACTGTCCTTGAATATTTTCTCTAACATCTACAAACAAGCTTTTCTTCCACATCAAACATGTTTGTCATGTTCTTCTTTCCAAAAAATGACAAATAAGGATTTTTTTCTTTACTTTTATATGCTAGGAAGATCCAGCTTTTATCTGTCATTAGGCCTCCTTAAAAAAATTATCTAGGCACTAGCACATGAAGTATGTGCTTCTATTTTCTCTCATGTGGAAAAAAGATGCAGTCGTGGAGCAACAGACTGTGTTTGAATACTTTCTGAGAGAAATTCAATTTCATAAGTGAGATAGTATGACATTTGGGACTAGAGTTAAATAGGAACACTGCACATTTGGTACAAATACTGTATTAGGCTTTTCAAAGGAATGTGAAGAACATCTAAGGAGATAGTCACCCCTTTCCATCTCAGCTTGCTTTCCATCTCAACTCCTAGCTTTATCATAGTGAAGACCTTTTAGATACTCTGAATTGCCTCTGGAAGCTGGAAGCCTTTCTTTCCTTTGCACAGGAAAGTAATCTTCTAAACTAAGCACCTACATTAGTGTCTGAAAATGGCAATACCTGCTGATATTCAGCAGGGGAAGTGGCAGCCTAATTTCCTTTATTCCTTTGAAGATTTCCCTTTGAATAGATGTGTACATTCAGTAATGTGTGTGACAGGAGAGTTGTGGGACCCTTCTGCTCCACCTAATTTTTATTGCCTTAATTTGGGAATTTTGCAAATGATAGCCACTGGCTGTTACACTCTAAGCAGTATCCAAGTATAAAAGACCATCTCTATGGTTATTTTAATCTCCAAGCTTACAAGGACCAAGATACCATGTAAGGGTTGATGTGTGTGTTTAGTGGCACCACCACACCATTTAAACAATTGTTGAGGTTCCCAGACATGGGAAATGCTGAAGTAATCAACACATTTGTTGCGTTTATCCTTCAAAGGCAGAGTCCTCTTCCAGATCTCTGTCCATACTGGTATAAATTGGTGTGGGTGGGGCAGTCAACAGCAAGGGAGCAAAATGTTAGGAGAAGTGGGTGGGATGCACCTGAAGGTGTTGAGAATGCAGACATCATTGCAAGATTGTAGTCTGTTCTCAGTGAAAAATCATGATGGGAGAGGAAGGTTCCTGATAGCTGGAAAAAGATTAAGTTCATCTTTACAAGGCCAAGAAGATGACCTGGGGAACTACTGGTCAGCTTTACCTCAGTGTCTGGAAAAATCATGGAGTACATCATCCTGGACTCTGTTTTCAAACACATGAAGGACAAGAATGTAATCAGGATTAGCAGACATAGAAATACCAAGGGCATCATGCTTCACCAACCTAATTGCCATCTATGGTGAAATGACTGGGTGAAGGGAAGAGTAGTGTATGCAGTATATCTTAAAAGGCCTTTATCTTGAATGGCTTATATCTTGCATGGCTTCAAACCATCTCACACAGCATTTGCAATAGTAGTTTGAGGCAATATATGATGGGTGGGTAATTACATGAGTTGAAAAATAGCAGGATTGGTAGGCTCTAAGGTGGTAATTGATGTTGTGAGGTCAGCGTGGTGGCCAGCAGCAAGTACAGTACTCAGAGGGCTAATACTAGGAATATTTACAAGATAGTATGACAACATTCTCCTCCAGCATACGAAGGAAGTGATGGTGGCTGGCATTTAATGGTTCCCTTTTGCAATCCTATAGAGTTAGCATTGCTCAGGAATATTTGGAACCTTCTCTGATAAAAGGGAGGACAGATTTTCTCACAGATAGGCAGGTAGCATAGAGGCAGACAAAACATCATAGACACTTTCAATGCAGAAATAAAAAACAGCTGGATGAGGTTGAGGAATGGAAAACATAACCTCTCCTCTCCTGGAGGCCCAGAATAGGGTGCTTCTTATCTTCATGATAGAAGGCAATATGAAGTGGACTTTGTACAGTGCTAGCTCAGAGATATCCTCTCCTCTCCTCTCCTCCTCTCCTTTCCTTCTTCCTTTCTGTCTCCCACTTCCTTTTCCTCTTCCTTTCCTCTTACTCTCCCCTTTTCACTCTTCTCAAAATTTATTTTTCTTGAAAACTTTACCAGGAGAATATTTGTACTCAATTATGAATTTTAACTTCTCAATATTTATCTCCTTTGATTTTTTTTTTCCTTTAAAATGCCAAAAGGGATTAAAGCATAAACTCATCAAATGTAATTTTGTTAAATGAAATTGTATTTTTGGGGACAAGATGGCTCAGTGGATTGATGATGAGATACCATTCTAGGTCACTTGTTCAGTGATGTTTGTCTGGTAGTGACTGAAGATACATCACTTACCATGTGAGAGCTTCCTAGATATGAAGCCAGTAAGGAACTAGTTGCAGTCAGGGCCTGGGGGATTCTCCATACCCTAATATATGCACCAAAATACCCAGTAACTGCCTCTCCCTTTCACAGGCCTAATGGAAAGAAAAAGTATTAAGAAAGGGGGAGAGCAAGATCTGACACAATATACAATAGTTTTAAAGCAATGTTTACAAATCATACTTGAGGTACTTTGGGAAGGCAATGTTAGGAAATCTGTTCTGTGGAGTTCATAATCCAGACTTATTGGTCTAATATTTCCTTCAAATGCTGAGATGGTTCTCACAAAGGCTAAGAAGAGAGAATGAAATGTCTTTTGAATTGAAAAGAGAGCAAGCTTTTTAAGTCATCTGATTGTCAAGAAAAACATTTGAAAAGCAGGACTATTAGGCTGAGTAATTTCCAGAGAAAGGTAGTGGACATGCCCTTACTTGAATCGTGTAAAAGAAAGATGAACTCCTCCCATCACTGTTATCTAATTACAAGGATGAGTGAATAGGTATGGGCAACATTTTCAAACCTGGGTTCTCAAAGTTTGACACAATATCCAAAGGAAGATATGAAAAAGGGTGGTTTTCACACAGACTGTCATTAAGAGTAGTGAAAGCTCAAGGTGTCAACCCTGCTTCTCAGAAAACAATTGAGATTAAGAAGTAAAATTAAATTGCTTAAAAGTATAGGCTAGAAAATCTCTATACTTTATTGCATTATACTACACATTAAAAAAAACCAACTCAATAAAACAACAAAACCCAAACTCAAATTATTATCAAAGCAAGAGAAAACAGTTATTACATGGTTAACTGAAAACCTCCAGCCTATTATTGGAATTCCAGACTGGAGACATGGATTAAAGGACTGCTGGTAGCAAAGACAAGGTCAGCAGTTGAACAAATGACATTAAAAACATTATCAACAAGAGGTCCCAGGAAAGGGAACAGAAGTATTTTTCTGTAGCTTCCCAAGGTGTGAACCAGAACCTAGAGCCACCCTTAGCAGAAGTGGATGGAAAGATCAGGAGGGAAAAGCATTGATCCAGACTTGAACAATTTTGCTTTTCTGAAAGGAGAACTGAGTACCTTGATTTCCAAAGCAGGTCACAGAAATAAAGACAAAAGGTCACAGCTAGGCCTTGCAAGGGTTCAGGTTTCCTCCCTTCCTGTTCCTGTCAGCCTCAGGATAAGGACTCTGGTGGTGTTTTGCCCATGGGCTAAAGCAGTCGTCCACTAGGGAAGACCATCTAGTGGTTCCCCATCATACCAGGAAAAGGGAAGCGTTATTACAAGCACATGGCCCAGTTCTCCACTACTTCACCCCAACTTGCTTCTGCTGACGTTATGTTTAGTTACAGAAACAGTTACAATATTATCCAAGCTTAATTCAGGGTATCACAGTCGACTGAGGAATTTAGATGCCTCCCTTGCTTAGAAGCTGTTTTCACATTTGGGCCCCCTTTCCCTGTCAAAGTGTGCATCTTTGCTAAAATCAAAAGTGAATAGCAGTGGTGACTCTCACTCAGGTGCTGCCATTCACACACTAAGCTTCTCTGCCTCAACAGCCTGGCCAGGCAATGCTAACAATAAACGAACCATAATAACTCGCAACTGCGGCAGAACCCAGCCCTTAATGACATTGTTCAATACAGCTTCAACACTGTGAAAAGCTTCATCGCTTCGTTCCCATGCTTCTAGGAGCATTTCCAGATTGGCTTTACCAAGGGTGATTCCAACAGCTTATTCTAATTGTTTTGCTCGTACAGTGCAGAGAAGCTAACCTGCCGTGAAACCTGATGCTCTCTGCAGGAACAGGTTATTGCAGGGTAACAAGTGGCTTTTCCATCCTCAGCCTCAACTGACAGTACAGTACCACAGGAGGGCACTCACATTAACATGTACACCTCCCTGAGCCACACACCACCTTCCAGGTGTGCGCAGCAGTGCAGCAGAGCTCAGAGAGGGCTTGCAGGGGGGCATGGGCTTGGAAATGTGGCTGAAGCCATCCTCCATCTTCTGTGTCCCCATACAGAAACTGTTGGTTTGTATTTTGCTTTGCCTTTTGGGTTAAAACAAAGCAAAAGCTACAAAAAAGGCAAAACTCTGAAAAGAAAAGCAGTGTCTGCTATGCTTGGTTTTTGCGCATGTGCTAGAGTTTTGACCCTGGGAAAAAGGTACTGGGGAAGTCTGATAGAAGAGTGGTGAAGGCATCATTTCTGATTTCCATCAATAAGAAAACAACTTACGGAATCCCCTCTCTGATCATATGATGAAGCAAAGGAAAGTGTGCTGCAGACAGATATTGCTGGCAAGGCTTGAATAATCACTGTTTGAAAGGGTTTATCTGCCAGTGACTCTCAAAGAGTCTGAGAACACTGTGGCTGTTTCAAAACACTGCTCTCTAGCAAATCTTTGGTTATTTCAAAGCAAAGTCTGAACTTACAATCAAGTTGTTCCTTGTTGCTGAAGATGGTTTGATCAAATGAAAGCATGCACTGCAATGCATGCATTAGAGTCAGAGGAGTCAGAACTTTGATGCTTGCCTCAATATTTCAATTCTGATTTAGAGGTGCTTTTGGATTAAGTGCTGCAGATAAAGGAATTACAAAATACAGGATATTTGTTTCCCAAAGTTTTGATCTTCTCTGAAGCTCAAAGCCGGTATCACAAGGGGATGAGGGAACATCACAAGGAGGTATTACCAGCTTCTCAGATGTGAATGGTCAAAGGACAAGAACATGAACAGTCCAACTGAAACTCTGGCAGAGAACTCCAAGCAAAAATTCTTGGTTTGTTTCTTTTTCCAGTCATCCCCTTACAGACATGTTATCAGCCTCAGTCTCTTTTCCTGAAAGTCCACCTTTTCCCTGGAAGTCCACTTTTCCTATGACTACATCACATTTCATAAGAAACAATCTAGTGCATGTTGTAACTTAGGAATGAGTAGACTTTGTCAAGATTTTGTAAACTACTTAGCTTTAGCTTCACACTGGTCCCACTGTGTAAGCACTTTAGTCTAATAGTAGTCTCTTCTAAAAATTTCACCTCTGGAGCCAAGGAGCACTAGGTGGATAAATGGAAGGGGAATGCGACCATGATCAAAATCTGTCTGGTCCAGACAGATAAATATCAGGCTAGCTTGAAGGTTTTCACCTCTTTGCTGCCAGGAGTTATGTTTTTTTCATGGCAGAGCACTGTGGGCTAATTTCGTAGCTGGTGTAAATCAACGTTGCACAACCTTGGTGGAACGATGCTGATTTATGCCAGCTAAGAATCTGGCTGCCTGTATTCCTACCAGTGCTGCATTGGCTTATAAATCTTCCTTTTAAAAACCTGTGGATGAACTAGAGGAACTGTTAGTGATAGATGCATGCTTCAAAATTGGCCTCAAGAAAGTAGGGGAGCCCAGTTTTAAACCACGTTAAAAAAAGTGTAGACATTGAAGTGGGCTTTTTCCCAGTGGTGCTGGTTTTACTTCTGTGGAAACTAGAATCCCCCAACACCTGTGAAAACTGGGTTTGTAATCAGGAATTTAACTGTTCAGATATGCTCATCTTGTGTTGAAATGAGTTTTGAAATGATTCACCTTCTTCCCCATTAAGTATATATTTTCTTGAAATTCTCCTATTGCTTAACTAGTGCTCTTTCTTTCTTTACTTTGTTTCTTTTTT
This sequence comes from Micropsitta finschii, assembly GCA_034783455.1. NCBI lineage: Eukaryota > Metazoa > Chordata > Aves > Psittaciformes > Psittacidae > Micropsitta > Micropsitta finschii. The sequence continues at coordinate 10,593 of JAVHNF010073937.1, forward strand.
TCTCTCTTTTTTAATGTACGTATGTATACCTGACTCCTTGGAGATCACTTTGTCTGTCTGTGTGATTGCTGGAGTCAGCCAGCAACACGACAGAACTTGCATGTTTACATAGCTCTGAGGGTTATGACAACACATCAGAATGTACAGGTGCCGTGTAGAGATGCAGCTTGCAATTAAGATCAGTAAACCTGACTATTTAATAAAGAATTCCTTCATTTTATAACAACCTGAACTCATTATTATACACACAACATATCAGTTCCATAAAGCTCTCTAAAAAATTTGTTCTCCCTTGGTACTAAATATTGGAACTAAAGTTAAGAATTAACAATTGCATTATTTGAACAGAAAATTAAACCCATAAAATGTGGTTAAATGCAATTTCCTTGTAATTGCAGTAAATGTGCTGCCAAGAAAATTACAAACCAAATTTTAATTATTTTTTTTTAGTCCATTTGGTGGCATTTCACCCATGTAATATAGCAGAGACTACAAATCAGGGGAGCACTCTTCAGATGCGAGTTTGATTTGGGACTTTATTTAAAGCGTGGCTTCAAGGCCAGAACAGTGCTGAGCTTGCTCACTCAGTAGGATGGAGAAGGCTTCTTGCAAAATTCTTTCCTTAGATTTGAGCACTAAGCAAGGGAAACTTCCTCTGGTTGCTTTTGAACAATACCTTGTCAAAGTCTGGTTTTCCTTTTAAATACAAGTACAGCTCAGAATACCTGCCACTTCCTACTGGCCCAGGATCTGGGTGATCTGATGACTATCTACAACTTAAAAAGGGGAATTGTATTCTCCTTTGGTTTTGTTTTCCTCTGGAATTTCATTCTCACTATATAATAGGCACAAGTGGCTGCTGCCTTAAACCAAACAGAAAACGCATTTCTAGAATCACGGTTTCTTCTAAGAGAAGCAATCAGATACTCTGTTTTACATATAGTCAGGTGGAATGTGTGGTCTCTGCAAGTATCAGTTCTTTGCTAGAGGATGGGAGATTCCTAACATGTGGTATACCCTTTATCCCAAAGGAAGACAGCAGCATGTTAACATGTCACACCTTTATCCCTCCATCTTAGAGAACTGCAAAGTACACTGATGACGCATCAGGTACACACTCCTCTTTTGGGTTTATTCTTTTGGAGTCAGCTTTTTCTCTTCCCTTGAATTTTTTACTTTCTACTGTTTGCCTGTGCTGCCTCTCCTAAAGTGTAATTAGAATTATTTTTCTCTGGAGCTGTTCCTTTCATATATCAGCCAATTTATCCATGTTGGATGACTTTCCTGTTCCCTGGAAAAGGGATGAGTTTATTGAAATAAAATAGTCCTTGGCCCCAGTGACTGAGCAATGGACAGGCAGGCTGGGAATCTGGACAGAGATCCTGCTCTGAGAAGATCTTGGATCACACTGTAACTCAGTCCAGTGTTTTCCCATGTCTTCTTTGCCAAGATATCCTCCTTTGTGCTGGAAAAATCCTCTGCTGTCAGTGAGGGTTCACATCTTCCTTACTTGGAGCAGGCCTCACTGACGTATCATCTTATTTACGCTTATAGCATAAACTCTGTAGAGAGTTCTGTACAAAGGTGATAGGAGACCTTCGGAGTTATAGACACATTTGTCCCTCGTTTGACAACAAAGTTTTCACTGATGTCCTGTTCTCAGCCAGACTATTTCCACAATTTCTAAGTTCTTCTGCCATTCCCACTAGTTTTCTTCCATGTTTTATTTATTGTGTATCTTTTTTTTTGGTAGTTTACTATTGTTTTTTCCATACCACTGATCAGCTTTTGTGGCGATAGCCATGAACAAAATATTTTAGGCCTTTCTTGTTTGGAATGTTTATCCCAATAGGATTGGCCAAATAAAGTTGTATTCCCCTGGATTTGTGACTCTGTATCTAAATTTGAATCTGAAAGTGTTGGAGTTTGAAACACCACATAGACAGAAAGATACATCTACATGCTTTTAAGAGCACTGAGTCTTGCATGGAGCAGACCTACAGCAATAGAGCAACTCTGTTACCTCTAATAGACATGACTGTAGGCTGTATACCTTTATTCTCATTTTATTTACCTGAGCTCTTTCCATCCAAAGGTTTCTCCTTGCACTTGCTGAAGCTCTCTTCTTGGCTTATGACAGATGGCCCAAGTCCAAGTAGTCACCACAAATGCTTTCTAGATGGCTGGTAGCTACAAGCTTGCAGGCTGTAGAGCTTTCCCAAAAGGAAAGGGGTGTTTTTGATCTCCTTCTAACTTGGCCCTATGGCTTATCTGGCTCACAGAGGGAGTGTCTGATGGCTGAATTATTTCCAAACACACACCTGGAGTGCAGAGGAACTCACAGTGGGAAATGAGGGGAAAAGGATGGCATGGAGAGAGAAGTCAAGAAGTGTTTGGATTTGACGTGGAAAGATCAAGTGTGCTGTGGCCTGCTTTGAGAGGAAAGGAGTGTGCCTGGAAGGCTGGTGAACAGCAAGCTAACAGGAAACCACTGCAATAACCGTGCCTCTCCCCTGCTCACCGTCTACCTGTAGGCACCAAAATTCCTCTCTCTGGGGAAGTCCTCTGTGATCCATTTTCTTCAGTGGATGCCAGAGAGGGCGAGGAGCTGCTGGGACAGGAGTTGCTGCTTGACTGAAGGGCTCTCCTACACAGATCTGCTCCTGAGGGAGGAAGGGAGCGAGACAGGTGTGTGTTTGTGTGCGTGGGGATCTATAACAAACAAACAAACAAGCAAAATTACATCCAGGAGGGAATTTTCTTCCTGGCTGAAGTGCCTCTACCATCTGCTTCGCAAGGAAGTTTGCTAGATTGTACAGCTCTCGGTGCACAGCAGCTGCTGCTGAAAATGACTCACCCGAGCACTTCTGTCCTTTGAGCCTGTGTTTTTCAAAGCTTCCTCTGTTTTCCTGTCTCTTACTCATATCATCAAGGGCTGGGACTGGAAAAATGCATGCAGGTCAGTGCCTGCTTCTGAGTCTTCCAGGTACTGCCGAGCTTGAGCAATAAGGTATAACATAAATTTGGCTGCTTCCATTTCTTTTTTTCCCCCCAGTGATAGTGAGAATTTGAACTTGTTTATAAGTACCTTCAATTTCCAGTCCAAATTAGTAATTTCCTTTAAGCTCGATTCCCACCACTTGCTTTCAGTGGGAGTCTCTAGCCATTTCAAAAGAAGGCAGCTAGCAAAACAAGTATCAATGTGCTATCACAGTGACAGGTTTGGCTGAACAAATTGGTATCTCTCAACTAGTCCGATATCAAAAGAGTTCCTTTGTCTGTTTCTGTGTTTTCTGGCAGCTTTTAGAGGTTCTTTGCTCAATGAATCTTGAAGATTAAGTTTTGAAAGAGCTTCCACTGCTTCCAGTGTTTTATACGCACTTCCCTTGCTTTACAGGCACTGATCTGAACAAAAAAATGGTCTCCTGGTCTTTTCCAAGTGCATGTGAGAGTTGGGCTTGACCAGGGGATAAGTGAACCGCATGTCCTCTGGGGTCACTTGGGTCCAAATTTTGGGCCATTTTTTGGGAAGCCATGGGGGAGAGATGGTCCTGCTTGGATGTCTTTCATTCCCCATGGAGCTGTGTGGAACTGAACTGTTGGCAAGGGTCTGCTATGGGAGTCTGACTCACTCCATGTGGACTGTGGTGGCTCCCAGGTCACATCTGTACTACAGGTAGAGGTTGAACTCTGGCTCACTGCATGTTCTGGCTTCCCTGAGCAAGGGAGTTTACTTACCCCCCAGAAGGTGAGGAGGCCAGGGAAGCTGGTGCAAACCAGGGCATGCTGTGAGATGGCAATACAAGTACACAAGAGAGCAATGGGGGAAAGTATGTCTCAAAAGCAGGAGGACCTGAACACCTAACAGCAAGGGGAAATCAAGGGTACCAAACACTCAGAGTTTTCAAGTGGCAGCTGAGGTGAGGTTGACATTTTTCCTTCAACCCATGAGCAGAGTCAGACAGACGTGAGTCAGCCTCAAATATTGTCCTTTCTCTGGTTTACAGCAGACACATACTTTAAAGCTCTGCCATATCATCTTCGTCATGAAAAAAATCTCCTGATTCAGAGACTTCTCTAAACCACTCAAGATCTCTGTGTGTGCTCTCCCTCCCCAATTGCTTGGAGCCCTGAAAACCACAGCCTTTGCTGGCAGACAATAAAGATACGACCTAAAGTATTCAACAAGGAGGAAAAAAAAAATAAAAAGAAAGAAAGAAAAAAAAAAAAAGAGAGAGAACGGCTGTTGAGGAGGCTTAGAACATGTCCCAACATTTTCTGCAGGTTTTTTCCTTTCTTGAGGCAATCAGAGCACTGCCTAAGTTTTGCACCTGCCATGGGCAAGTGCCTCTGTCTTTTAGTGAAATAACTTTATGCATTTTTAGTGCAAGCCCTGGCCTGCTTCGTATCCTGCTTTACCTGAATGATTATATCTTCTTTACTTCGTTAACTTCTCAATAGGCTATGGAAACAAAAGCTGTCACTCTGATACCTGCCATTTGATATTCAGCAATGCCTTTGGTACAAAAAGAGCCCCTCCATCTCCCATCCCCCACCTACAAGCATCACTTGGCATGATCCTGCTTGTAGCTGTTCACTGTATCAATAAGTAAAACATTTCCATGTCAATGTTTCTATCAGCAACAACCTGATCCTAGGTATGCTTTACAACACTGGCATGAGTGAGTTTGGTACAGAAATCATTATCTACTGTCCAGTGAAATATCAGTCTATTTTTCTAAGATAACTGGGCTTTATTTGCCTGTATATCTAAATTATTAATTTGCAAAATAACATCTACAGCTAGTCATGTTAGTAAAGGAATCCCTCTGGACTTCTGCAGTCCAAAGACAAGCTCTTAGCTCTTGGTAAAGGCCAGGTCTCAGAAGACAGATAGGGGGTTTAGAATGGGTGGGTTATATATATCATCCTCATTCATTCAAATAGCCTTCACTTGAGAGATCCCTTACATGAGGAAAATCTGCTTGGAAAACACAGAAACCACATAATAGAGCAGTGTACAGCTCAACAGGCAGGAGGGTAGGTAAAAATAAACAAAAGGATGTGTGTTTTGGGGGAGGAATATTTTTTTTGATGGATTCAACCTGGAGGTGTAAGGGTACACAAAAAGCCACAAATTGCTGAGGACAGAGCAGTTTGCAGATCAAAAGAAGTTAATGTTGCTTTGGGTTGTAATGGCCCTGATGAAGTGATTTTCCAGCACCTTCTTCTGAGAAGAGGTGGGAGAATGATTCCAAATGTGTTTCTGGTGGCCTCAGCTCTGGTGATTCAGGGAGCAGCTTCTCCAGTCACTGGCTTATTTTCTACTCTAGGTTCACACTTGGGTGCAGACACTAGGGAACTGAAATTCTGGGTTTTCAAAAGAAAGGAATGCTTCTGGGTATCCCAGTTTAGGGTGAGCAGCCCTACCTGTGGACTTTCAGAAAGCTGGAGTTTGGGGGAGTGTTGAGTTGGCGCCCTCTGAACACGAGTCCTCTGAACTGAGTCCTCTCAGGTTGGGCGTTGCAACAGAAGGGAAGGTTTTGATAACCCGTGTTCTAGTGCCAAGGCAAATTATAGAAATGTAAATTCAAAAGTTTTAATCCTATCAAATTTCCAGGGATGTGAATTGGAACTGACAGGATCTTGAGTTCTCAACACTTCTCAAAATCAGGCCATTTCTGCTTAGCAATTTAACCATGGATCTAACTTTCAGCATTCCTGCTTCTCTGTCTCATAAGCATCTCTCTAAAATGCATTTTTTCTTGCATCTCTCAAAGAAAGCTGTGGACATAGTAACAGCAAACTTCACCTTAAAGCAAAAGACAACCAAACTCTATTTTAATTAAAAATATTCCCATCTTTTCGTTTCTTTTGGGGGGAGTTATAGGATCTCCCTGGAGAAATTTGACTTTTATGTAGAATTCTGGACAACACAGCACCCCTTGAAGAACTTCTGGTTAAGCATCTGTGTACCTCTGTACAAATAAAGCACCATCATGAGACTGGGAATGGTAATTTCATTTGTTTTTAGGAAGTAGCCTTTACAGCTACATGCTCTGCTAAAGCTGAAGAGCTCTGAAACTGGACTTTGCAAAGCTTATATTTGTTCCTTGCAGAAATACCTCTTAAAATATTAAAATTCTTGTCCATCTTATTTCACTGGGGTTAGCACATTGTAAATGGTTCAGACATGAATCAAGCATCTCCCTTTCCCCTTGGCTTTGAAACTTTCTTCCTGAAATTTGACTGGGTCTGTATAACCAGTGCCATTAAATCCCAGTATAATTTTATGTACTGCATTTTGTGCAAAGAACCTGGCAGTTTGACAGTGAATAATAATTCCAGGTCAAGAAATATGCTCTTAATTATTTCATGATCTCAGTGTCTTTAGGGAGGGCATTGAGCAGGCCCTTGAGCAAGGAAATAAAATGTTTGTTTAATTCCAAAAAGACCCTGAATTAATTTCTGTGTTTTGATAGATAGCAGCTACTCTGTTCCTTATGGTGTCAAATCTGTTTCTTTGGTCATGAATGAGCTGAAGCACACAAACTAATCCAAAGAAATATTTAATTTTCTAGAGTAGTGTGGGCATCTAATAACACTTCTTGTTAAAATGAGGAAAACAAGGCATATTTCAGGTGCTTCTGCTGGATTCCAGAGGACCAGCTTGTGGCACATGTTTTTGAAAGCGTGACTTTAGCATTTCAGGGGAATGTGATTCCAGTTTTCAAGCTCCACTGTTAGAACCTGTTGCAAGCTGGTGGTAAACTCCTTTTCTGGCCTCCCAAATAGTGGCCCTACCTACAGTACAAAACATTCCTAGTTCTATCATCTTGGCATTAATTATCCTAATCTCTTTTCTAATGTTCAAGCTGTTAATTTAACCATGTTGTCTAAACTTGCATTGGAAGTGGGGCTGGATTTGTTTCCTTGCATGTGCAGACAGAAAAGCTGAAGGTAGCTTATCAAAATAAGTATAAGATAACAGAACTCTAGATTGGCAGTAAAAAAAAAGGGAAAGGAAAAAGAAAGAAGACATTTATAAGCTATTTTCTCTACTTGCAGAATTCTATGTTTATCCAAAGCTGGCTTTAAAAACAGGTGGAGCTGCAAGAAATCCTTCTTCCTGAATATTTTTACTAATAAACGTGAGTGTAATTTCTTAGCTCCATCTGTGGGGAATTAAACAGAGCACTGAGCTATGAGCAGGAGTCATGAATGTCAGCTTAGAGCATCTTGCACTACATTTTATGGCCCATGAAATTTTTTCCTGTTCAAATTGAGTTTTCATACAAATCCCAGTTTGCTCACAGAAGTTTTGGAAGCATCAGTGAACTAATTTAATCTCCTTATGGGATGGCTCAGGTCTCCAATGCAATTCAGACAGAGTAACTTAATATACAAGAAACTGGTAAAACTCCATAAAAATCCTGGTGAACAGGTCATTGTCACAAGGTTCATTACACAAAATCTTGTGTGCCACCATGGTAGAGGTGGTATTGACTGTGTGGGGTGTACAGTGACCTGTCCTCTCCCTTCAGAAGGTGACGTTACCTCTGACACAGATGACGTCCAACTACGTAAATTGCTCCAGTTTTTAGTGCTGACAATTCAACACTGTGTCCAAGTATTAAGCTAGAAGACTGTTGGCTTTTGAGGACAGGGACTTCAGAGTTATAACTGTTGCAGCTGAGGAAATCAGTGTGTGAAAGTGCAAGAAGTCAGATAGAATGGGTACAATGGCCCGTTCTGTAGCCCCATATAAGGAATGGCTGGTTCTAATAATTACACATAAAATATATAGAATGTACACCTATGCTACCATGTAAATTATGGCTTGTATCAGTAATTATACATGAAACATATAGTCACATGTATATATAGCCTGTTGTTGTATGTTGTTGTATGATACTGATACATTTCCTGCCAGCAATGTTGACTGAAAAGGCATGAGGATAGGAAGGAGCTTTTAAAATTAAAACTCCTGGAATCATTCCCTTCTTTTCCCTTTCTTCTTCCTCTGACTGAGAACTAGGGCTCAGGGTCTGCTGTAACGGTCCATGTCCTAGCAGGGCTTTTTGAACGCAAGTTTTTGCTCCTTCTGTGCACTCCTCACTTGGCTGCCGTTCCATCTGACTCCGAAAGAAGCAAGTAGAAATTAAAGAAAGAATGCAGCCCTAACGCCTACACCCAGAAGCTTTCAAAACAGAAGGCTGCTACACCTGTGGGGATAGAACAAGTGTATCAGTGTCCCGGGCTCTGCCCTGGCTCGTCCGCCTTTGTTAGCTGGAATGTGCCGATGAAACAATCAGGTGCAGTAGGCGCGTGGCAGCCTGCTTAAAAACCGATTCTTTGGAGACAGGGAGTGGGCTGTGAATCATGCATCCACATAATCTGATGATAACAATTTTAAATGTGGTGATTAGTGTATAATGGAAAGTATTGTGCTGTTTGGTATGATTTGTCTGCCACTGCACTACCCAGTACTTTAAAGGTCCCATTTTTCATGCAAATCCTGATTCATTCTAGTAGCAAATGCATAAGGTAACTTTAGGAGTGTTTAGGTACTTCTAACTTCCTCACTCATAGTACATTCATGCATGTGAACACTATTACCTTTTGGATCACTGCAGCAGCCTAAAATCCTGGAAGTGCTGCTGGGCAGTACACAATGCAGTGTACCTCCCTGCAGAGGATACAGGCACTGTTGTGAGCTCTAAGCACAGACAAAAGTGGCCTCCTAGCAGTATGAGTGCATCTAGCAATGCAGAAGTGTTGTTGAGAATACCAGCCCAGAAACCAAGGTGTATCTAGCTGTTCAGCTCAATAAATAGTACCAGCAAGATGCAACTTCATGACTGAGCCTTCGTGACTGAGCCATCTGCTCCCTGTGAATGCCAGGAGAGCATGAGTGCAGCTGAGGGACATCAGGGTTGAAAACATTAAAAGTAGACGTAGATCTCTCCAAAGTTAGGTAGGAAAGGTGTGAGGCAGCAAGGCTGTGTTTTAATTGTGACAACGATTGAAAAGTACATTTTTATATCTCACTTTGGGACTAGAGATGTGTCATGTTTGCTTTTGGTGAGATTCATTTTGGTTGTATCTTGTAGCATCAACTTCCTATTTCAGGTCTTAACTCACTGGGCATTTATAATCCAAATAGATTCAAAGCACATATCTGTTGACAGAGAAGAAAAACACAGGAAGTAAACAAAAATAGAGAAAAAAAAAAACCATGGCAAAGCCAGATGCCCTCATGAAGTCCTCTGACAACATGAATCATGATTTGGGCAAATTAATAACAGTATACAGCGCTGGTAAGCTTTTCCTTTTCTTAATCACTGAACTTCCATATGTCTTGCCATGAAAACATAACAAATAGGATCAGGAAGTGAATTAATAGATCACTTGCTTCTATTTACTCACATAGAGGATTCCAAAAAAGAACAGCTATTTTTCACACAATTTTAGTGTCAGATCTAGTTCTCTTTGGCAAAATTATGCATCATGTATGAATGACATGAATAGGAAACATGAAAGTTTATTTTTGTTATAATGAAAAGATAAACACAGTAACTGAGTGCAATTTATGCTTATAAACTTCATCTCAGTTTTAATTCTGAACAATGCAAGCTCAGGTGGAAGATCTCTATCCAGCGTTGGCATCCTGCTTCTGTTTGACTGACTGATGTGTCTAGAAAGATGTCAC
>JAVHNF010073940.1:0-11753 GCA_034783455.1 Micropsitta finschii
AATAATGGCTTAAGAGCTATATTTCAGTTTAGCTGGAGGAAGTTTCATTTATTGCCTCCTAGGCAAGGGTTGACAAGAAATTTTCATTGTATTTGTAGTATTGTTAGAAATTAATAATTCATGTTGGTATTATTAAATTGCTGTCAACTAAGGATGACTGATAATCATTTTGCCTAAAGGAATACATCCTGGCAGTATATCTATTTGATATCAAGGTGCCAATTGACTGTTAAATGAAATATTTGGACTTCTTTGACAATTCATGGATTTTTAAGGATCTATAGTATTTCATGAAGATTTTGATTCTTTTTTGCACCCTCCCTTCCAAGGAAGTATGTATATATGCAGGTACATCGCTCTAGTTTGGTCTCAAAAGCTGGAAAGTGTTGTCAGTCCATACATCAGGTCTTTTAGTCTCTGTTACACATCACTGAAAATTTCAATCAAAATGCACCACTAAAATATACTCTAAAATGTGTACTAAAACTTTCAGAATAATTTCTCTTACTTTCCTTGTGCTTGATACAGTACTGAATCACTACTGGGGTTACATATAGTAGAATAACAGAGAATAGATCAATGCTGAACTGCCACAAAAATTATTGTGGAAATCATACAGTGTTCTAGTTTAATTTACAGCTCTATAAGTACAAAACTGTGTGAGAATATAAGATTTTATTCCAAATGCTGCTTAAACTAGAAATTGTTTTGACAGAAAGGTGTCAGATTTTAGAATGATAATAGCAGATAGTTATAATAATATGCTTTCCATGCTTGACATTTCCTTTTGCTGTATAGTGTTGCTGCAATTTCTGTAACCAGACCCAGGAAAAATTCTAGAATACTGTACTGAGAGAAAAAGTGTCTATTTTTAAGCTCATAGGAATATTCTGTTTTTCTTTCTTTACCTCGTTCACCAGTTCTAGAGAGGTGAACTGTGAAGAGCGTAAGATCTGTCCACTGTCACCTGTGTTCAGATCCTCTCATGATTGAAATGACAAGGTCTGAACTATTGCAACACAGGCTGTGCTCTCTGACCTGATGAGACCCAGCATCATAGATTAAGGGGTTTTGAGCTTTGTTTCTTGCTGCTAACTTAGCAGTGCCATTTTTACTTCATTTCTTACAGTTGTGGGGTTTTGATATTGCAAATATAAAAATGTATTAATAGAAATTAAGCCTCAAGCCTTACACAGGGAAGATCTGACCAGTTCTGATCATGGGAGCACTGATTTATCCACATTGTAGTTCACAGCTTGAAATGGGCAGCTTTCTTTAACTGATAGGGCAGCACACATGTTGTCTGTCATTTCCAACACACTATTTCTAGTTTTACATTAGATGCCTGGAAATCACATCACATTGTTGCTGTTGTTTGGTAGTCATCCCCTACCTGCAGGTCACATATACTTAAGACTAATTCTGTGAAGCCTGTATAGGAGGGAGTGAATGGTGCTAAATAATTTTCTATCCAGAATTTTATTTACCAGCTTTAGATGCTGCTCTGGAGATAGACTTTGTACCGAGCTACAAAAAAAGTCAAATTAGCAGGTAGTAACATCCCAAATACCAAAGTCAGCATTGCACACACTACTGCTGATCTCTTGTCTAAATAATTTTGACTACTGGGGGCTAAGCCTAACCTCTTCATGTGGCATGCAAAAGAAAGAGGCATTTGTCATTCCAGTGTTTCAAAGAGTGTTTCTGAAAAGCTATCCTACTTTGGCCTCTCCTTTTTACTACAGAAAAGCACTGCTAGGCAGAGTTAAATGGATTAATTACCTTTTCAATATAAGAGAAAAGAGAAATGAGTCTTGTCTTTATCTCCTCTGATTTCAGAGGCTGACTAGAGGCTTTTCAGATGTGCATATCCCTTTAATGACTTAATCATCTAATTAGGTGACTTGCAAAGGCTATTGGCAAATGAGCAGAGGGTTATTTTCTAATTCCCATGTATCTGTTGATAGAGCAAAGGATTCTGGTATAGTCTCTGTCCTTTTCCCCCATTCAAGATTCTGGAGATGGAGAGTTAAGATTAAAGATGAACGACCTCTTTGAACAGGAAATACAAACAGGCTAAGAATGTGTTATTTTTATTTCAAACCTCTGCAGCTTTTTAACAGCAAAGTTGGCTTAACAGACAGGTTTAAACCACTTAAAACAATCCCTCAATTTTCAAGTTGCCTTTTCAATGCACCCATTTGATACGTGTTAAACCGGCCTTAAGTCTCTGTTTATGTTGAGTTCACACATTTCACTGTGTGCTAAAAAGGGTAATTAACAAATGTTCATTACATGTGAACACTGCATCATAAAACAGTGTTATTCTATGTTCATGGGAAGGCAGTATTGCCTAAAGCAAGTGTCCAGGAAACATAGCTTGGGTTTCTATCTAGCTCAAGCATGGATTGATGCTACATTTGTTAGTCTGGGATGTGTGGGCTTCATTATATGGTAAGCCCAGTATCTGTGTTTACTCATGGCATTTCAAACATATCAATTTCACCTTTACAGTAAATGCCAGGAAAATACTGTGTTCTTTGACATTGCTTCAGCATTACTGCAAAAATAACACTTATGGAGGGCAGAGAAATTTTTCTAAACCATGGCAATAATATGGATGAGAAAATAATTCAGGGTGTTGAAGTTCATAGTGGGAAAATTTCACATGTAAAGCCAACTTATATTTCTGAGGTTCAGATGATGCTGTCAGGTATGTGACAATCTCAGCACTGGATTCTTTAGTACAATTTTGGATAGTAATGATATTTCAACACACCACTGTTCACTGTTGCAAAAATCAATTTAAATTAAACAAAGTAAATGTAATTAAGGAATAACCTTAGCCTTGTGTCTGATACGATGACTGCAAGTTTGTTTGGGAATGTTTGAGGTGAAGAAATTGTCAAAATCACCGTTTTTCAGGAGATACAAGTAACTGATTATGAGATTTTACAGACAGTCCATCCACAGGATAACTAAAATTCTATCTTAGTTGTGCCTTAGAGTTGCACAGACTTGTAAAGAGAGCACCTATCACAAGTTCTAATGAGTTCTCTAAATCAAGGAACTCTTCAGCCCACCCACCACCCATCATGTGTCTTCTGGGAGAACACAATCTTTGCTCTGCCGCACTCTGCAGGAGTTATCCCGCTTCAGCCTTTCCTCTAGGCAGTTAATGTGGTTTCACTACTTTTGCTGGGCAGTCATTATTCCTTTTCATGGCATTTGCCCACTGTGTTCAACAGACTTCTTTAAGATATGGTGAAGCACCACGGTGAAGTGCCATCTCCTAAACTATTTGAAAACTATGGATTATCAGCCACTGCACATTTCACTGAACATTCCCTTGCACCAGGAGAGGCAGTTGCCCACTAATATTGTTAAACACATGACTTACAACTTGTACATTATATTCATCCAGGTTCCCTATCTATGTCATAGTTTCAGACAGAGCATGGCTGTGACATTTTGTAACACAGATACCTCTAGTCAAGATGGAAATGAATGTTTTTCGTGAGTGGATCTAAAAAAGACTCTATTTTGGGCAGCCCAGAGTGGGAGTCCATTTGAAGTGCTGTGATTTCTATCTTCTGTATTCAACACTGTATGTTTCACATTAGGATTTCTTTTCCTGATTGACAAGCTAACTAGAAAACATATTTCTTATTTTCTTTTTTCTTTTTTTTTTCTAAACAAACAACTGGGTTTGGCAAAGGTGCTTTTTGTGTTAAGCTTATTTTGTCATAAATTCACATAAAACCTCTTTTAATGTGCTTTTTCTACTGTTTTCTGTTCTTTTACACAATTATCTTGAAAATTTGATAAGTTATTATAAAACTTGATATATTGTTGTTGTTATGAAAGCAGCTTGACATTTGGAATTTTGAGAACAAAATTACTTGTTTCATTCCAGTTCAGACTGGAAGTATTGATAAATGTATCAAAATACATGTTTGAAAGAGAAACTCCTACTTTGACTAACTTTAGTGCAAGTAATTAGAATATAGGCTGGTCAAATTTATTTTTCTTTTGTTAACTAGTGTAGGTCTAGAGCAGAAGAAATAATTTAAAACCATAAAAAAGCTTAGTTGATCTGCTCAGGCACATCTATCCCTTTTATTTCATTGACATCAGTGGCTTAATATACCATTAAAAGAAACTCTATTTTAAAATATATATGAGATCTAACTCCTGCAGTACACTGACTGATGCCCTATGAACTCCAGCTGAGGCCTCATCAGACACATGTTTTTATATTGCGTCATTCATTAATATTGAATCCAAAAGTTCTTAGTGAAAGCTTCGAGACTTCTGCCTCTCTTGGTACAGGAACACAGTGTAACTACCTTAGACATCATCAGTCCTAGAGGCCTGTTGCTATTTGTTGTAAATAACTGGTGTAATAAAACATTTATGTGTTAATGTCATTAGCAGTAATAAGTTCTCTGATAAATCAATTACAGAATCATCTGGGAAAGGATGATGGTCCAATAATTTTTATTTCAAGTGTACCATCATCTGGTACCATCTGGTCTTCCTTATATCCTACCCTGATGATGCTCCCTGTCTGAAGTCCGCTTACCACAAATGTTTCTCCATATTGTGCTGTTGATTGTGATTGCATTCTAGCCCTGCTTTTTGATGCAGGGCGACTCTGTGATCTCCTGTCCACATATAACATGAAATAACAACTTTTACCTCATGCGATTCACACCCAGAGAATGTTATTGATAGGAAAAGAGGAGGAGCATTTCAACATATGTACTCAAATTAGTGACCTCCTGCTCCAGCAGTTAACAGAAATAGGTTTTGCCTACTTTTTTCCCATAGGTGGAATGGTTTAAAACCGACTGAAGAAGAAAACCTTGTTTCAGTACTATGCATATTCATTCTTTAGCATCTGGAAGAAACAAACTCTTCTCAGACCTTGAGGACCCACATGGAAGCACAGGCACTGAACCACTGAGCTTGAATTTTGACAGTGATAAGTGAACACGTGCTGTGAAGAAATGCGAACCCAGGTGATCCTCAGGCGCACGTGTTCCCTGAGACTGGGAGGAGTATGGGGAAAGCATTTTCAGATGTTTTGTGCAACAAGGGCTGAGCCTGCCAGCAGTGCCAAGATTGGTAGGAGAGAAGTCCATGCTAGGCTCATAAATCCTTTGGCTCACAAAATCATTAAGCCACGAATCACTGCAAGTGGGGAGGGCATTCCAGGGAAGTACTACTGTGGGATTTTAACATGTATGCTGTATCCTGGACAGGTATTTTTCTATGTACCCATGATATTTCTCTATTTCTCCCTGGCCATCCTTCATCCACTGCCATTAGAGACTCTGTACTAAGTGAGGCATCACAGGTTTGCACAAATACGTCAATTTTTCTGGGGGTTTTGTTTGTTTGATTGGTTGGGATTTTTTTTACATATTAACAGTACTGGAGCATCTGCACAAGATCTATAATATAATCTGTCTGCCTGTGGGAAACATACCTAATTTAATATACTTTCATTACTTTACAGTCCTAAAGCCAAGTATCTCAGGCCCATCGCATACTTTTTAGTGGCTGTAAATTTGCAGTACGCATGTCTGCTGATAAGTGAAGTGGTAGAGGTATGCATTTAACTAGTTATTGATGAGCAGATTAAAATAAGAGCTCACAAATTCCATGTAGTACACTGGTACTCTCAGAACCATTTGCTGAGTCTTAGAAGATGCTTGGAAAGAATTAAAAAGAATGAAGTGTGCCTAAATGAAGATTTCCTTTTTGTGGGGTGACACAGGAGAATCCTGGTCCCCTTTGTTCCCTATTGAGGATCCTCCAAGCAGGAGCATTCAGACTTGTTTGGAGGATCTAATATCCGATGTGAAACAAGGAGCGCATGTATTGTGCTTGTCGCCAGTGGCTCTATTAGAAACAATCAGTCCTTATCCCAGGCTACATGGCGCGTGATGTAATTCCATTTTCTTCCTGACTGCAGGAAAGGAAAATCAAGTAATTAAATGTGAGAAATCACCAACCAGGGGGGCCCTTTCTGCTTGGGTGGATTTCCCAACACAGTTGGCCAGCCGCAAAAGCCAGAAGCCGACCTGGGGAAAGATGGCACGTCTCTGGACAAAAGCATGACACTGCGTATGAATGCACCGCGTACCAAACACAGTTTGTTGTCAGGAACTGACAAGCCAGCCATGTCCAGCTCAAGTGGCCCTACTTCCCATCGGCTTGAAAAGGCCTGCTGGTGAGGAGGCTTCGGTCACAGCGCTATGCTTTACGCTCCTGGCCCCATTGTCCTGGGGCCGCAGGTCCTGGGCAGAAGGCGTCACTGCTCACCAGAAGGAGACAAGGGGTGGTGGGACTGGGGGTTGGAAATGGGCTGGGGGTGTGGGAGGGGGTTGGCCTGAGGAAAAAGTGTCCCGCAGCCAGGAGCAACCTTGGTCACAGCAATCTTGTCTCCCAGTTTTGGCTTCTCAGCCTTTAAACTCGTATTTGCACCATATCTCCGTCTCCCACAAGCTACAGGACATCATGGTTATGACATGCATAAAATCTTAGTGCTGAGAAGCATTTATCTGCGTTTTGCAAAAACCTGTAGCAGAATTCAAATGTTATGTATATGGGTAATAAAAAGTCATCATATATACCCTTAACTTTCAGAAAGCCTGTGCTGCCTAAAAGAGAATGAAACTCTGCAAGCAGGCAATAAACCTGAGGAGAGTTTAAGCCACAAGTTTGGTGAGAGAACTAAAGTAATTTTGGTTCACTTTGATTACTCTTTTTAATAGGTAGCTTACGAGGTTCCTATCACCTGTTTTTTACAAGTAACTATGTTTGACATTTCAATTTCGTTCTTACAGCTTTTAATACATTTTTTATCTTGTACTCTTCTACAGATAATTTACTTCCCAGTGTTTCTTTGTAATAGCAACTGGAATGGAAAAAAATGTTCTCATTTATGTGTAAATTTTGTTAACAAACTCATCTGCATAAATCACATTCCTTCCCAAGGATTTTATTGTGCAGTAGCTGCTCTTTCACTAAAGTTAGAACTTTAAAACAGCTTTCAAAATCAGCTTGAAATTAAATTATAATGAAAATAAGATCAACACAACAAAACATTTTGATTTTGGCTTTAAAAAAGAGAGGAGAAAGAATCACGGCAATAAGGGGTATTAAGGCCAAGGAAATTGTTTATTACTTACGTGTTGTTTATGGGGTTTTGAGCGTTATAAAGCAGGCGACTAGTGCATTTTTTAGCAATAGAAATGTGCGATCCATTGTGTCTTGTTAAAGCACACTTGAAGAACATAATGTGGAAAAAAACCCTCATATCCCTTTGTTCCTTCTGGCTCTAGATACAAGATTAATTAACACAGAACGAGTTTCTTTGCCAGGGTGGCAAAGTGGCAAAAATTATGTTTCAGGTTAGGACCTTTTGTTCCATCACCTTCATAAAAAGTGTGAAACAGCATGAATATAATTCAAATTAAACATATCTCAAACTGTAAATCAAATCATTGGTATTGTAGGCAAGGCTGCTTACTGTTGTTGCTGTTACTTGTGCAGAGGTTCACTGCTTCTGATTGGAGAAAGGGCTATGGAAATCCAAAATCGTTTTGGTAATGATATTTTAGTGGCCTTAATGTTTTGTGTTTCAGCAGTCTGGGACGGAAATGAGTGCGCAAAATGCACATGACATTGTGACTGGCACACACTGCTTTAGGTTTCAGCTAATCTTCTGCAGAGTGCTCTGGGCGTTGAGTAAAGATGTTAATTTAAGATCATTTCCATGGATCTCTTAGAATTATCAGTAAGTTATCCTGTCTGCTGATTTCAGAGATGGCAGTATCATTTGTCTGGTGCTCACTCAGTGGTAGCAAAGATGGATAATTTGAGAAAGTCACAGTTTCAGGTATCTCTTCTCCCGATCAATAAATAAATAATGCATCCCTGAATGGCAAAACTATTCCTTCCCGGTGAACACAGCAGAATATGCCTTTTCATGTACAACTTTACCATGCTAAATATAAAATACTAATGTACAATACCGTGGTGAAAGCTGCAATTTCATGTTATTTTTATGTACACATAATACTGTTGTGAATGTCTTAGTATAGTAGCCAGTCTTGCCATTCTAGAAATGCACAGAATTTATAATTGGCCTGTAAACACTTTATTAGAAGCTGTATGCTCACTTCATCCATAGCCTTCAAAGATCTAGCATAATGACTATCTGGAATGAATTCTTCTCCTTAAGTAGCAGCTCCATCTGTGCATGGTTAAACTTAACTATTAAATGTTACATAGTGGAATTACTTTTTCAGTAACATAAAGATATAAGAATTTTGGCTTCTTCTGATTCAGTGCTTCATTTACAAAGCAGTCGTCAAAAATACCTGATCTGCAGAAAGCCAGACCTATGTTTTTTAAGAATCTTAGATATTTATGAGATCTATTTCACCTTGGCAAACCAGTGACTCAAAGCAAGTTGTATAAAGCAAGGATCACAACACTGCTCAACCTGGTAAAATATTCTATGCCATCAGCCCTGCCCTTAGGACCAATTGTCATCAGAGGATCAGTAGGTTGACTGTGAACAACTGTTTTCTTTCTGTAGGAAGTGCACAGAAGACTTGCTGGTAACCTGGGGTTGGACAAATCAAAATTTGGACTTTGAAAGTCAGGCAACACTATTCCCTGAGATAGAACTTACATGTATTACCTGGATTCTGAAATGCAGTAGGAAATACTGTATCATGACTGTCATTATAAGAGGCTTTCATTGCTTGTGACTCTGGCTCCATGAGCACCTACTCCTCATTTGTCTATGTTTGTCATTTGCTGGAGCAAAAGTGGAGGATAGGCATAGGAGTCAAATCTCTACTGAAGCTGTTAACAACAGTGGGAGAGATGTTCAAATGTAAAAGAACTGCAGTGACAAATATAAAACTCAGGGGTTTCTGAGTTCCATTCTGTATTTTGCTAAACATAATATGTGCTATTTTAATTACTTTTTGTGACTATATATATGATGTGAAAACTGATTTGTGTTATGTACAGATCACAAAATGTAGTTTCTATACCACTGTAGCATTTTGAAATTTTTTAGAAATGCAAATGCCACCTAAATTAAATCAGATTTTTTTTGCTAATTTTTTTTTTCCTGTAGGTTTTGTCGAAAAATATTGGACTGCTGAATGCTGCAAGAGAATTCAGTGTTAATTAAGCTTATAACAAATGGATATGCATATTGTACTGGAAGAGTGACTGGGATGGTTAGCTCCATGAGAAA
Organism: Micropsitta finschii; assembly: GCA_034783455.1. Classification (NCBI taxonomy): domain Eukaryota; kingdom Metazoa; phylum Chordata; class Aves; order Psittaciformes; family Psittacidae; genus Micropsitta; species Micropsitta finschii. The sequence continues at coordinate 9,293 of JAVHNF010073940.1, forward strand.
ATAATAAAAAATAATGGATGATAATCTGAAAAATCTGAGAGTGATAAACTGTAATTAATCCCAAACTTTGACCCAGTGTGACCTGATTGTAGTTCCTTTGTGCTTCATTATTGCTATTTTTATTCTAAACTTCTAAGTGTTTTTAATGAACTTTCTTTAAAATTATTGTTTCATGGTTAGATTTATATATTTTCCCTTTCAAGTGCTTCAAGCTGTTCCTACCATATTTTTGTTCTCTTTACAGTCATACGCTATGCAAAAGTGCATGGGTCATTTCCATATCCAAAAGACTCTGGAGTGAGAGGAATAATGTGTAGAAGTTCTACCTTAAACCAAATGCAACTTTTAATCTAGTTGCTTAAGATTCTAAAGGGACAAGTAACAGTAGAAAGCAAAAGACTGGTGAAAGATAGGCTCTAGTTTCTGAAATCTGAAATAAGAATTTATTAGTAGAAGAGTTTTCAAAGCTGATAAGCCATCGCTTCTTTTTGTTAAAATAAGACCTTTTGGGTCTTATAAGATAAGACATTTTGGGTCCCAGCATTTTAAAAATGGATTCCTGCAGTCTGCTTCTAAAAGTCATGTTGGTACATTTTCTCTGAATACCTGTCTTTTCCAACAACTGTAAGAAATACATCCTAAAAAACAAAGCAAAACAAAACAAAAAAACCCCACAGCATACTATATTTTTTCTCTTCCTGTATATGTATGGATGGGAACAACTGTTGTTTTTCCTGACTGTGAGCATAAGGGAGAAGCCCATTTTTGCTGACCACAGAAAAATAAAGGGCGAATATTATTTAATCAGTTTTATTTTCTAAACACTCTGCTTTTAAAAAGTTGAAATGGAATTTATCTTCAGGGCGAAGTGAGGCATATTTTAGTTCTCTGGAAGCTATGCTTCAAAATCAGCTTCTCTGCCATTAGTTTGCTATTGTGCACGCTTAAACAAATGTGATTTAAACACCACTCAGCTTTGTCATTTATAGGACCTAGTGTGTCATCTCTGAGCACAAAGAGCGTTCAGTGCTACATCGAGGCTACACTGGCATGAACGGTGATGAGCTAAAAGCCTTTGGAAGGGTGTGAAAGAACTAAGTGGAAAGCCAGCCATGAGGAAATGGACTTCTACTTAATTTTATAAACACATTGTTGAGTAGCATATGTACAATAAAAGGAGAGAAATGAAATATTTCTATATGTTTTTCATTGTTGGCTGAGCCAACATTAAGATTTCCTTTTGTTCTTCAGTATATGATCCAACTTTAAAAAGACTTCTAGTTTTTGGATCGCAATTGTGATTTAAGATACAGTAAGAAAATGAAAGGCAGATGCCTCACACCTTAAGTTAATCTCCAAGAGTGTTTTAGAGCTGTTCAGCATATCCAAGGTTTTGACCTTCCTTGGCAAAGCTTCTTAATTTTCCCACACCTGCAGCTTTGCTGTCTTTTTTTTAGTCTCACAATAAGTGTAGCTAAAACAAGCATTCCAGTGTGCATGAATAGAGCACACAGTAGGCAATTTGGGGACTCATTCATCACCGATAAATAGAACCGCTTGGATAGCGGATGAGATAGCAAACCATTTGATTTATTACATCCAATGTAATAATACATGATTTTAAAAGAAATTAAAACCACAAAACTAAAAATTTTTATCTCATTTATTAACTACTGGTAGAAGTAATAAATAAATTCTGCCATTTCTTTAAAAATATCAGTCAGCTGTGTCTGTAAAATGTGATATCCTGAAAGGCTAAAACTGATAGGTTTTTTAAAAATAATTGGAGTTTTTTTGTTGGTTTAGTATTTTTCCTGTAAAGAGGTCGCTGTATATTATTAGTAAAATTAATATATATTGAGAAAACACAGCAACAGGGATTATACATGTAGTAGAATATGGCAAAACTCTTTGGTCTCAGTTTGTTCCTATGGAATAATTTATCCCTCCTGTATATAACATAAAAATTATGAACCTATAGCATATAGTATCTCATATAATAATATCAGAAATTAATGGTCCCTGAAATACACATGAAGGAAACTGAAACAATAACTACCAGTGATTATAAACATTTCTTCTTGAAAACAGTGTTTATTTAGCTGAAATGAAAGACTCACATCCAGAACATTTTTGTCATGACTTCAAAAATGCCAGAAAAGAGAAAGCATGAGTTTGACATTACCCCTCCCCCAATTTTCTCTTCAAATTACACTTAATTTTAAAACAAAGTGGCAGCTAAATATTGCAAAAATATTTCTATAGTAATCTGAGTCAAATTTATCATTATTTTTTTTAATAAACTGAGGAACTGAAGGCTCTCTCATCTTTGTATGTGATTTGGATCAGCAGCGCATCCCAGCAGAAGAAACCAGTATATGGAGAGCCAGTGACATCTTCACTCACAAAGAACAGAAACCCTAAAGCTTGCATTTGAAGTCTGTGGCTGTGTTTGTTCATG
>JAVHNF010073947.1:0-17866 GCA_034783455.1 Micropsitta finschii
AGGAAAGGAAAGGAAAGGAAAGGAAAGGAAAGGAAAGGAAAGGAAAGGAAAGGAAAGGAAAGGAAAGGAAAGGAAAACACAAATCTCTTAAGTCCAGGCAAAGGGCCACACATGTTTTAACGATAGATATTTTTTAAAGCTTGTTTGTGTTTGGGTGATAATGTACTTTAGTATAGTAGGGGAAATGAGAAACTTCACACATGGCATCTGGAAATCCTTGTGGCTCACTACCCTCCTTGACAGCAATAACGTGGCTATAAATTTCCCCCAACAGAAAACATGTAATTGCATTAGCCATACCAGAAATAACCTTTCATTTTGTTTTAAATGAATGTGTTGTTTTAAGTCTCAGCTTTTTAATAGCTTCATATAAACATTTGTGAGCCTCTGAGGTAAGTAAGTATATTTTTACTTGTTCTTATGTCACAGAATCATGGAATCATTTAGGTTGGAAAAGATCCTTAAGATCATTGAGTCCAACTGTTAACCTAACACTAACAATTCCACCACTTCTTATAGAAAATCAGCCTGTGGCTCAGTTTAGTGTCTGGAGGGGTGAGTACTGACACATTCATATGCATCTCACAGAAGATGAAAGGAATGTTTCTCTTTCAAGCACTCTGTATAAATCTCTGCAGCACTAACTTAATCTCTTTGTGCATATGTTATGGTGGTGCCTGATATCAGGTGGAATTTCTTTGGAGGACCCAATGACCATTTCTGTATGTCTTTTAATAGCAAAAACCTAGTGTGTGCTAAAACGTTGATAATGGTGTGATTGCCAGGTCGAGGATGGATTTGCCAGTTAATTCAGTGAAAATACCTTTGTGACCAATACGTATGCTATTAAAAGATAACAGTATCTCAGAGTGCTTGGAGGTTTGTAAAACTAAGAAATCTTGTGCCAGGTGGACTTGGCAGAAGTTTAGGTACAGTATAGCACTCTGTACACTGCCTGTGTTTGGCAAAGCACGAGATGACTGTTTCTGTGCTTGCATAGGCCGAAACTTGTGAATTAGGAAGGGGGATGCTGATTGCATTGCCACTCATCTGAAAGACCCTTTTACCAAGGATCTCATCTGAATTCATACCAGTTGTCAGAAGGTTGAAACTATACAATGATTAACACTTTAAAGCCCTTTTTCGTTAGTTGGTCTCAGTTTCATGCTGGTGAGGTTCAGGACCACTCCCTCACTCGACACTGCAGTTCTCTATGTGTCAAGATGCATGCAGCCAGTCACTGGCCAAGTTAGAAATAAGGTGCAGGAGTCTTGTTCAGTGTTTTGCCCGTTAGGAAGTAACACCAGCAAAATAACCTTCCCATGGCATGTGACAACCTGTTCATTAGGGTAGAGTCTGTATGATATGGATTGGGCAGAAGGGCAGTGGTCTTTCAAGCTGATCCAGTGTGGGATGGAAAGTTATCCTGGAAACAACTGGGGAAGAGGAAGGATTGGTATTACTTGCCCTTACTGTTTAAGAAGAGAGGATGGGAAGAGAGGCCAGAGGAGAGAGGTGGAAGAGGAGAGAATGCATTGAAAGAAGGGAGAGAAAAGGGCTTAAAGAGCCCTCATTCAAAGAAAAATGAAATCATTTTATGCACTGGAGACTACAGATTACCATATCAGCAGGTTAGACTGAACAGTTGATAAATTCACATCCCGTCATTCAGAGCAACTAATTTAGGTAAAATAGTTTATAACAAAAATTACAAATGTTAGGACTCTGATGCATTTGGTGGATACATGAAGAAAAATTTTCTTATGATTCTCTAAGACAATCCTGCAGATTTTTAAGGGCACAAACGGATGTTTTCAATGATAACAAAATCAGCAACGTTTTATTTACACTGCTTGGGAAGTACCATGGACTGCCAGAGTAGCTGGAGACTGCAGAGCCTGGGGCAGAGGGGCAGGGTAGAGACAAGCAGGCATTTTTCACTCTGATGAATGAATAGGTTATGAGGAACACTTCCAGATTTTAACAAAATCTCTTATGGTGCAGTATTATTTGGTTACTCAGCTCTTCATTGCTGTCTCTCGTAGCTAAGCTTCCAAATAAGCAGTGGTATCTTCTGTTCTTTATCAGCCTGTTGTGTTCTAGTATCAGGATGAGTTCAGGATGGCATTTCAGGTTTCCTTTTCTCCTCATGGGCTGTTCTTCACAAGTGCAGGGGTATTGTTCTCCTCCACTTTAGCTGGAACATCAGAGACCCATATGGGGCCGGCAAGAGGGCAGGAATGGGCAACTGATCCGGACAGGTTCGTGTCACATCTGGGAGTATGGACAGGTCTTTCTTTGGGCTAAAAAAGAAAATAATGAAGAGTGAAGAGTCCCCAATTTTCAGCATGCTGTGAAACCGGGTTTGCAAGAAATGACTTCTCCTGTAGCTCAAGTGTGCTGTGGGTCGCTCTTGTGGGTTCGGAACTGGAGCAAGGTATTTATTGTACTGTAGCTAGAATGACATTGTTAGCTATAAAATCTCCACAAAATGTTACTTTGTGCTTGTAAAATAACTTGGAAACCAAGGTTAGTGTTGGATGTATCCCAAGCCCTCTCATATGCTGGTCGAACGTTTCTCCACTTGGCCCATCTGCTGTCAGAAGCTGTCATCTAACACACACCGAGTCCAAATACCCTGGACATAATGCAAATTTAAATACCTCTTTGCACCTGCTGTGAAAATAAAGCATCTTAACTGCATGGGACATAGACACCAAATAATTCATAAGCTAAATAAACAGGTTTTGCAAAGAGCTGTATGAAATGCCAGTGCAGGGTCTGCGGAGCTGAAAATGAAAGCGGCTGATGGGGTCCTCCCTCGCCCGCAGATGAATGCAGTGCTCCCTCCCTGAGAGCCGTATGGTGGGACCCCATCCCTGGCTGTGGGCTCTGACATCCACTTGCCTTAGACAGCCTCTGGATCCGGCCAGAGCCTCCATCACTGAGCTAGAGAAGTGACCTGCTCTCTTAAAATCTCATTATAGTAAATGCTGAGTTGAGAAATCATGTCACAGCTTTTCCAGTTTGTAATGTCATCGGTGGAAGAAATTTACCTCCCTAATGCCCCAGCTTTGCTTTCTGTTAATGCTGCTATAGGGCATAGTGGAATATATCACCAGTCTGACTGCAGTCCACCCTTCAAATAAGCGAGGAGCTCCAAAACATATTTGGCAGCACACACACACGTGTTTTAAAACATGCTGGATTTCCTGGAGGTTGCTTGCTGTCTGCAAATTGGATGTGTGAGCCCTGCAAAGAGGGTAACCTCCATTACTTTTACAATTCCTGTTTAACAGATAAATCTTGGTTGCTCTCTGCAGGAGAGGGGGGAGATCATTCATGGATGTTTCTGGAGTTTCTACATCTGTTTGCCTACTTCGTGCACATACGGATTTCTTTCAAAGTCGTATTGTATAAACAATATAATGCTATTCTGTAAGGCGAGTCTTTCATTATGTTACTTTATGCAGCCATTTCTGAGTCTTTTAAGTACCATCACTGTATGCAGTATGAATCTAGTCAAAAGAAGCATGCAGTATTTCAAGCATCTGCCTTTTACAGTTCCTGAGTCACAAGCTTGTACTCAGAACCTCAGTTGAAGCATCTATACTCAATTTAAAGCAATTTTTTGGTCTTTTTGATCATCTTTCTCTGAACTCTGAACACTTTTTTGGGCATATGCAGCTTAGAAACATGTAATACATACAGTCTAAAATGCCTAGAACATTGTAGTTGGGTACTGTTTTAATATTAAACATGGAGGAAAAAGGATACTGTTGTAGTGATAATTGAAGTGGATGTCTTAAGGAATAAACAACAGAAAGCACGCTAGCATCCAGAATTTCTCCTCTGCAAATAAGCGTTACTTAAACAATCGTAATTCCTTTAAAAATGAACTTCATTTTGCCTAAGAGAACAAATAGAACTGAAGCCACCTACTGAGAAATTCTATTTTGCTAATTTTTATCTATTCTAATGCAAATAGTGATTTTAATCCCCTTAACTCATCCATCATGCATGGCAGGTCAGCCAGCCCATTGTCTGTGTATTTGAAGGATTCCCGTCCAAATCAGACTTTGTCAGTAACGCTGGGCAAGAGTCTTCTCCTTTCTGAACTGCTCGTGTTGCTGAAAAATTGCAGCTACCTTGGAGAACCACACAGCAATTACATATGCACGTGGAAGGCACACGGGGTCTTCGCAGATAGGTTACTGAGAGTCCCGCTCCTAGCAGGGGAGAAAAAGAAGAATGTCAGATTAAGGACATCTCGGTATTTGTGTAATCTATTAAACATCTGTAGCTGATCCTGAGAGATGGCAAAGGTCAAGTTTGGGGATTTTTTGTTTTGTCCTATGGGGATTTCTTTGTCTACTCTGAAGCCTAAAAGTTGCTGCTTGTTTTGAAATGCGTTTTTGGTTGCAGTAAAACACAGCTTAGAGTAAGGAGAAAATAATACAATTGCAAGGCAGCAAAAAAAAAAAATATCCATATTTTTGTAACATTTAGATTTTAATTAAATTGAGCTTAAAGTGAATTATAAACCCTTCTTTTGTTGAGACAACTGATACTGACAAAATATTAATTAATGAATATTCAGTGAGATCTCTGGTTCACTCCTCTCTCTTTGAAATACGTTCTGCCTGTGTTTTTAAAAACTCAGAAGAAGGAAATTAGTAAACATTGCTTATGTGGAATATTTCCCAGTATGAGGACCTGCCAAACACAATCCAATGCGTTGCATTAGTGTCAATGAAGACTTTTGAACCAGATGTGTCTATGGGTCTTTTTCGTTGCTCTCTTTAAAAGTGAAGCAGGGATAAAACTGAAAGATTAAGACTTCACATAAGAATATCTTTCCGTGCTATTATTAGGCCATTTCCCTTTTGCTGTGTAAATTAAATTGTGGTATTACTTCAATCTGGGATCATTTTATTGTTGTTTTTTTTAATGCAGCACACAAAACATTCTTTTCTTTGGAAGTATCATTATGATATAACTTCAATGAGTCATTGTAATTGTTCCCTTATTAGCATCCAAAGGGATTATTTCAGTTATTTTGTTTCTTGGATCTTTTCTCTGTCCTCTTGGGCAACCCAGTTACAGTATACTTTGCAGGCAGTTAATTTGTGTATAATAATACTTAAGTGGCTTATTGTAATCTTGTGTGTGTGTCTGCATACACACACACACCAGCAGGGCAGCGCTTACAGACCATTTTAGGAACCCTGCAGTCTTTGTCTCTTCCCAGACCTGTCTTGGAATGGCCACTTTTGTGCATGTTCCCTACCTAATTTTAGAGGCAGAGCCTTGGCTCTGGAAAGATTTGATGCAGAGTTAAGCAACAAGCTCCCTAAGACACGCGGGTGTATGTTTTTGCCCCCTTCCCATTTCCTGGGGGGCTGTGTCCTTGGCTGTGGGTGAGCTAGGTGGCCCCAGCCCTCTGACAAGTGTCCATGCGGAGAGATGGGAATCCTGTGCTTAATGCAGGTTTGAGGCTGATTATTTTCATTACAAAGCAAGTGAAAAAAGCAGCTCCCGTACTCTTCCATAGGGCCGGAGGAGTTATCTCCTGCCTTATATTTCCATTATTAAAGGCTGGCTAAAACAGTGCTTCCACACTAGGGAATAATAAATTCCCTAGGTAGGATCTTCCCTCTTTAAGGCGTTACATATATTCCTGCTTAAAGAGATAAAAAAAAGAAAAAGGGGGAAAAAAAGTGGAGGGGGATCAAGGGAGTGTTTGCATTGGCTCACTTGGCAATTAAAAGTACGAAAGTGAAAGAATGGCCATGATCTTGCCCAAAGGGCTATAATAAATAACATCCTGCATAACTAGTGCATAAGGTGTGCTCTATGGTTTTGAATGAATTTCCTGTATTTGTTTTTAGGGTTGTTGGTTGGGCTTGGGTTTGTTTCTGGGTTTGTTGTTGTTTTATTTTCAGGGTTGTAACAGTTGGAATACAAATAGGTTTATGTTTCTGTAATTGCGGCAAACATACTTTAAAAATCACTGTTTGATTAACTGTAAATATTACCAGTTCAGAGGTTAAATGCTGTTGCTGCAGTCATTCAGGGAAATCCAGCAGAAGTGTAAATATGGTAGGAAAAGCTAAACAATACGGCAAAGGAATATTTGCTGACTTAAGAGTGCAGGATCAACACCAATATTTTTCCAGTGATGCTAAACCTCTTGTAACTGCTAAATTGGATTTGTAGTTGAATGAAGTATCAGCTGCTGTTGGACAAGCCCATAAAGGCCGGACGGCTGGCCTTTTGTAGGCAGGGCTTAAAGGACGATTGATATGTTTTAGCACTTTTGGGATTATTGTGATTAGGAGGAAGCCATTCTGAATGATAGAGAAAAGGGTGTAAAAAACACAGTCCACAGCTGGTAAGCAGCATATGTTTGCTATAAGGAGAGGTCACGACTAGTTGATCCTGCTGGTTCTGGTGTTGATTGACAGTCAAGAAAACTTGATATTATGAAGCAGACCCTTCTTTCTCCCCTCCTTACTCTCCCCCCCTTTTCTTTATCTTAAGGAAATGATTTCTTTGTTGCATAAAGCCAAAGTACTTTCAAAACCTGGAACGCTCACCGGTGGCAAGCTAAGTAAATGTTCAGAGACACAGCTGCAAATTTGGAGTTGTTAAAATATCATCTAGAAATTAGTATTCAACCCATATCTGTGCAAACAGTAAATAGGAGTTGCAGAATTAGCTCCGGTGTTTCTGTGTTTGCCTTTTTCATACGTGTTAGTCTGAACTAAAAACGCTCTTTGTTATACAGTAGAAAAATAGGTGCTAAGTATGCGGAGATTTCGAGTTTACTGAACTTGTTAACTGTTATACCTCTGGTACATGTAAGATATTTAGCGAGGAATAAGACGCGTAAAAAATATTTTACCATCTGGAAAACAGTTTAACAATATTATAACTATTAAACACCTGCCCCAGCAAACATGCATCTTATCTCCCCTACCCACTTGGAAACGTAGAGCTTCCTTTCTTCCCCCCCTTTTCTTTTTCTTTTGTAAGCAGCCACCCGAAAGCTCGCAAATGCACATTTAAATAGTTGGATCCCTGACTCTTTTTAGTGGGGCTGCACCTCTTTCAAAATTTGAGTTTAGCATACCACACAGGAAAGAACACAAGCTTGCCAGCTCCCGCTGAGCGTTTTTTCAAGCCTGTGAAAAGAATGAATTATTCAGCAGTAAGCATGCTTACAGCTGGCCATTTGGGAGCTTTGATGTGCGAATCAGGCGGTTGCATGAATGCCCTTATTGTCATGTTATGTGTACACAGTGTGTGAATTATTGAAAATAGTGGGGCCTGAGCCTCATCTGGTAGAGATTACAGTGCAGGCATGCTGGGTGAAGGGCTGTAATTGAAAATCCCCAGATGCTGTTTATTTGGCCTCTGTCACGTGGCCTTCTGCAGCAAGCTTGTCTGAACAAAACGCTGCCCGCCTGGGAAGCGCCTGCCAGCCCCCTCGGCCGCCCTCCCAAGCCCAGTGTGCGCACGACTTAAACACCTGCCCAGAATATTTTTAAAAGCTTAAATTAGATTTGCCTATAACGTTTAAATAGAGGATGCCTTGCTTAGGGGTTTAAACTGCTTAGCCAGTTGTTGACTTGCAGAGCTCTTTTATCTACAAGAGGCTTTTTTGTTAGCCAATTTAGCCGTAAAGCAGCTTCAGAAAGCGGCACCGGCAGATTTTAGGCGAACTCTCCCAAAGCCGGATTTTCTGCCGGCCAAGCGGAGCAGAAGAGCACCGGGGCTGAGCGCTGCAGCACAGCAGCTCTTCCTCTGCAGCCCGACTGCCCAAGTTCCCCATGGCCACCTTATGCCGGAGGAAGGTGTTCAAACCAAGCGTGTCCCTGCAGGCAATGGCCGCGCATGGACCAAGTTCCCCATGGCCACCTTGTGCTGGAGGAAGGTGATCAAACCAAGCGTGTCCCTGCAGGCGATGGCCGCACATGGACCCCTACAATGTTGAGTGGGATCTGGATCTGGCCAGTGCCACTCACAGAGGCTGTCTTGTGAGAGCCTGAGGTGCAGCAAGCTCATCAAAAGGCTCCTCAGCAAGCAAAATTCCCATTAGCTCTCCAACTTTGGCCCCTGGGCACACGTGCAGCACTTTGGGATCACCAGGCTGTTGCAGCACCTTTGAGTGGAGGCGACCAGGGGTGGAAGTTACCATAACCAGCTGAAAAGCTTTGCCATGAGCAGGACTTGGGAGGTGAACTGTTTGTTGCTGGTCTGTCCCTCGACTTTGCGCTCAGGAGGCAAAATACCTGTTTCAAGCCATAGTCTCTCAGAACTTGGAGGAATTCACGGTACGCCACTATCTGAAAAGAACAGGCTTGTCTACTTGATCATTACTTTAGTTATTTTGTGGAGTATGAAAACTTGTAAAAATCAGCTCTCCATTTCCAGATTGCTAACCGGCTTGGTTTCCCACTCTCGCCTATTTTTATCACATTCGGATGGTGCCTATTACTGGGAGCTGGGAGGGTGGAGGTTTAAGTTGTGTCATTAATGTTCTAAATAAAGACACCCACCTGCCATGAAGCCAGTGGCTCCACAAGGTTGTGATGCACAGGCTTGCTGCCCCGTTGCCAATGAGGACTGGGTTTGAGCAGCAATGCCTGTAGCCGAGACCAAGGGAAAGGGATCTGGCATGGCTGAGGGTTATGTCCACAGCTCACACATGTCTTGGTAGAGCTGCCTGTGGTGGCCTGGTGGCTTCTGTGCAGAGGTGATGGTGCCATTTGTGGCACGTGAAGGGGTTGCCCGTTATGGCCTCCTCACTTGGGGTGATTTCATACTGGGGACCTTGCTTGTACTGGGCAAGTGGGGCCAAACCCACCCTCTGCAGCAGCAGTGGCACCTGAGATCCTGGTGCAGACCTTTGTGGGGGCTAATGCTTGGCTGCCTTAGGCTGCTTTTGGACATAGCGTTAGTGGGGGAGGCCTCTGTGCACAAGGGCCCTCTGTAAGAGCAGCAACTGCCTCCCTTGGGGAAGAGGCGGTGGAAGCAGCCTCTCTGCAGCTTTGCAGCTGCTTCTACTTATTTCGAACGAGAGCAGAAATGTCAGCCCTTCACACCGCCTGTGAGGCGTCCAGGATCACCGCACACCCCTTGGTTAGGGTGATGCTCCTCAGGGATGCGGCAGTATTTCGGGAAGGTGAGGAAGCCTGGGGCCCGGACAGCTGTTTCCTAGCCCTCAGCACCAGTGGAGGGAGAGCTAACTAGAGTTTGCAATTGCACCGGCAGTAAAGGAGGGCATGACAAATAAAAGGGTATAAAAGGGGGAAAAACCCAAACAGCAAAACACATAAACCCCCTCGAGCAAGCAAACAAAACACACAAGAAGAAGCCTATATAAGATATTTGTTGTGGCCCTTTCCAGATCTTTTCAAAATCCTTGGAAAATATTCCTGTGCTGTGAAGATGTTTTATCTGATCGTGCCCTTCCCCATGCCTCTCTTTGGTACCTGAATCGAAACATTCAAAGTAGGGGACTGTCATAGCGGATGACAAGAAGAAGGCGCTGAACATTTATAGTTCATAAACCTGACCTCTTCTGCCAGGCAGTTTCCCAGAGATATATGACAGGGAGGGAGAGAGGGGGAGGATGTGTATGGGAAGTATTTCCATAGCTGAACTCTTCTTAGAGAGAAACAGATATTTATTAATGAGTATTTTTCACCCTAAGGTTTCTAAAGGGCAGTTAAGAAGTTTCTTGAGCTTCATTTTGTATAAAACTTTTCTCATTCCAAAGAACAGCAAAGGGTGTTTTAGCCTTTTTTTCTTCAAAATCTTCTGTGGGCCTTAGCTGATTGGGAGATAAGATCTTTTCTGCTAGTATCTGTCAAGGCTGGTAAAGAGGAGCACCAGTGTTTGGTAGATAACCGAAAGGCTGTAAACTTGTAGTCAGGGACATCTATCTTGTATATGTTAGGCAGTGCTTGGTTTTGTGTTGATGGCTTGTGGTACTCTAAGAAAGGATTTATTTCTCTTCAGATCATTGTGTCTGGGCAGAAGATATTTAGTGAGCTTCATGAGGCTACAGTATCTCCTGCTCTGGCTAAACCTGATGGATGTTTCTTTGCTGTGATGAAAATTTGGCCGTAAGGTAAACGTAAGGCTGTTTTCTCGTCCACTTTGCATGGTTTCTCATAGAGTTCCTCCTCACTCTAGGTAAAGTCAGACTATTCCACCTTCTCCAACAAGGCTTCAGCTAGACCTTACCTTAAGGGGAAGTGATCACTTTGGCAAACCACAGTGTTGTTAGTCATACTCTTGTCAGGCTAGACAGTGACTAGAGAACCCCACCTTGGTTCAAGCCAGAGCACTTCATGGGTGGACTGGGGCTCAACTAGAGATAGCACTTGACTGGTATTTTGAATAATACAGTCTAGACTTTCAGTGCTTGGTGTTCTTTATAAAGCTGCTTTTCCTGCCAAGTGCCTACCTGGGAATCTGAGCTTTCCTTCAAAAATAGGTTTTTAGCTCTCGTGACTGGGAAGAAAACTGTAGAACCTCAGCTACAGCTGAGGGATGCATGGGACTGGCTTAATGGGCAAGGATGGCTGGAGTGACCTGTGATGTGACCATGTATCTGAAACATCTTTAGTGTAGACAGAGGGATGAGAGATGGGAACACATCTTTTACATTACCTTGTAGAGCAACTGGCTGCTAATAAGGACAGCCTGGCAATGCTTTTTGCACCAGAAAACCTATTCTGGGTGTTTAATGTATGCACATACTTGAAGATATGCAAAGAAAGAGGGGGGACATTCCCTAATTAAACCAGAATGTGCTTTCAGAAATATGAAAATGTTCATACGAGTTATCGTATTGGTGATAGCAGGAACATGGTGATCTATGAATCTCACCAGATCTCAGAGGCTTGCTGTTGCAGGCTACCACCCCTTTGGGCTCCATGTTGGCAGGTGGTGAAATCCATCTTCCTGATTTTCTTTTAGTTCTTGTGCACCTCCACTTTCTGCTAGCCTGGTACTCATTAGAGGGACACTGCCCAAGCATAGAAAGTATCAAACAAGAAGAAAACTCTTGTTCAAACCACATTTAGTATCACGTACATCACTGTATACCTTTTTCTCTCCCCTCTCATTACTGTGGCCTCAGGCTCTCAACCTCTCATTGGTTCCTTTTCCCAAACTGTATAATGTTTTTCCACTGTAGAACTTTTCCATCTACTGTAAATGAAGAGTCGAGCAGCTCTGTTTCTGTCCATGCCCAACACCTGCAAGAGAATTTGCCATCCTGGCACTGTGAGGTAGCTGCTGTTGCTGCATAAGGTCATAGGGGTGTTGTGGTTTAAGCCCAGTCAGTAACTCAGAACCACGCAACCGCTCGCTCACTTCCCTCCTCCCCCCAGCTCCCAGAGGGATGGGGAGGAGAGTCAAAAGAATGTAACTCCCATGGGTTGAGATAAGAACAGCCCAGTAACTAAGGTATAACACAAATCACTGCTGCTACCACCAATAATAATAATGATAAGGGAAATAACAAGGGAAGAGAATACAACCGCTCACCACCCGCCAACCGATACCCAGCCTGACCCAGCAGTGATCTTGCCCTTCCTGGTAACTGACCCCAGTTTTACATCCTGGCCATGACGTGCTGTGGTATTGAATACATCTTTGGCTAGTTTGGGTTAGGTGTCCTGTCTCTGCTTCCTCCTGGCTTCCCGTCCTCCCTGGCAGAGCATGAGTCTCCCAGAGTCCTTGGTCAGAGTAAACATTGTTAACCAGCAACTAAAAGCATCGGTGTTATCAGCGCTGTTCCCAGGCTGAAAGTCAAAAACAGCACTGCACCAGCTACTAGGAAGGAGAAAAATGACTGCTACTGCTGAACCCCGGACACTGATCAAGATGAGTATCTCACAGGTGGGCTCACAGGGACAGGCTTCATAAGCGAGAGATGCTTTGGCATCTGAGGATCTAGGACTATATCAAGGACTACTGAAGTCAACAGCAGCCCTCTGTTTTCAGGGCTACATCTGAATTGGAGAGATTTTCCTCTTTGTTCATATGTATATAATAGGAATTGCTCTGGTTTCAAGTTAGAATCTGGTCTTTCACCTCTGATACAATTTACAAAATTTAGGACTCCTCACTTCAGCACTACCTGGCTTTATTCCTCTGAATTGGGAAATTCCCTGGATTTTAATAAAAAATGCAAACCATTCTTTTCTACAAAAGCTGCTGAATAAGCTTTAGTCCCAGTAATAAGCACTACAAGTTTATTTCTGCTTGCACTGTCCTGAGCTTCAGATTTGTACAAGGTACTTTAAAAGTTTTCCTGGTCAGGTACACAGTTCAATCAAACTGTTCCCTGATGTGGCTGTCTCAGCTTATTTCCTGTTTTAAAAGAAGGAAAGGTGAGTGCATAGGATGCTTCCCTCTCCTTGAAGTGCCTACTGGAGTAGCAGTAAGGACACCCTATTGTGCTTCTCTTCTCCCTCAGGCCAGTGTGATTTTTTTTTTTTTACCTTCTTCCTCAGCCACCTTCTTAGATTTGGATTAAAAGTTTGGGTTCTCAAAAATCAGACACCTGAAGAGCAAACACAAGTTATCAGAGCTGCTTGTTGTGAGAAGCCAACCTGTGCATCAGTGAGTTGCTAGTTATCAAAGCCTGTAAATGTGCTTTTCTTCACATGGATGCTCTTAAGATCACAAGCTGAAATCCTGCTCTTGCTCAACTCACTGACAAAGCTCCCCCTGATTGGAGTGGGAGCAATAGTCCCAAGATGCCACCTTCTGCTGTATCTTCAGCACTAGTAGTAGCCATCGTCCTGAATTCGGTCCCTGCCCATAGTTTCCCCTGCCTCTAGGGAAAGTGAACATTGTTCACAACTTGTGCATTTGGCCAAGACCTTTACGATAATGTTCCTTCACAAAAAACCATCTGGGTTGCTTCCACCAGGTCTCTTGTTGGAGTTGAGGCTGTGGCTAGCTGGCACAGCATAGTGCCATGAGGTGACTAGCACTGGCATTGAAAGCATTGGAAACAGCTTAGCTGTGTTTGCAAAGCGCTCTACCAGGGGCATGTGCCACATAGGCATGGTGGGTGGGAAGGTCTGTCACATCCCACAGTAGTAATGTCAGGGCTGAAGTCCTTGTCCTGCTTCTGAGTGAGTTAATCCTGACCTACCTGAACTATTTGGCTTTATGGAGAAATGAGGTGTGGTAAGTTGGGCAGAGCACAGCAGGAACAGCTCTGAGCTATCTCTTCAAGTCCCCAGTGCCTGCTGCTGGCAGTGAAATACCTGACTGCTTATGCCATTTTTTCCCCAGGGCTTTTAATTTTTGGCGTGAAGGAATCTGCCCTGGTGAACAAAGTATTCACCTGCATCAACATCCTTGTTCTTGGCTTCGTCATGGTCTCTGGCTTCGTGAAAGGGTCTATTAAAAACTGGCAGCTGACTGAACAGGACATTTACAACACCAGCCATGGCACTTATGGAGACAAGTAGGTTGGATCTTTTGTTCTCAGCTCTGAAATTGATAGGTTTTCAAATGCAACTTTATAGGGAAGTTTGTGGAGTGGTTTAAAAAACCAGTGAATGGGATGCTCCCTCCTTTGCCAAATGCCTTGGAAGCAAAGCTGGCTTCAGTAGGTGTTTGCTGAAAGCAGGCTGTGCTGATGGGCTGAAATTGGTGGGAGATAGGCTGTGTCAATGTGAGCCCTGCTGCAGGACTGACATTTCCAGCCTCATGACAAATACAGCATCCAGATTTGAGAGAAAAAGGTATTTAGACAACGTCTTACCCAAGGCTACACCAGGCTCTCCTGGTACCTCAGTGAAGCTGTGACCGGGTGTAGCTCTGTAGTTTCTTTGGACACTTGGGCAGTATCCTTGAGGTACTGGTAGACATTTTGGAGACCTTGTTCCAGATGCTCCAGTAAAATCATAAAATCACAGAATCAAAGAATAGTTTGTGTTGAAAGGGACCTTCAAAGGTCATCTAGTCGAACCCCCCTGCAGTGAGCAGGGACATCTTCAACTAGATCAGGTTGCCCAGAACCATGTCCATCCTGGCCTTGAATATCTCCAGGGTTGGCACATCCACCACCTCCCTGTGCAGTCTGTGCCAGTGTTTCATCATCCTCCTTGTAAGGAATTTCTTCCTCATGTACAGCCTGAAGGGCAAGTTACAGATTATTTTAATGCGTTGCAGAAAGCGTATCACAAATCCAATTTAATGGTATTTTGCTACTTGGCCAAAATCCTGTCTTCTTATACAAAATCAAAATTAAGGAGCTTGAAAGGGTTGCCAGAGATACAAGGCTGTTCATTTTTTTCTTGAGACTATACAACACAGAATGAGAGCTTTTAAATATCTCCACGTACATGAACTCAGTTCAGCATCAGTATGTAAACCCTTTATGCTAGCCTTCAAGGAAGCACAGCTTAGCAAAAACTGAAGACATTTATAAATGTTGCATTGGTCAAATTTAGCTTGTGTGCAGGCCGCTTACTGAACCTCTCTGCAAAATTCACTCGTCTGTGAACAAATTGCTTCTATAGGACAAGTCTCCCCTTCTTCTCTGCTCTTCCTATGCAAGGAGCAATTAGTGCAGTAGCTTCACAGTGTAGCTGTAGCTCTTTGACCTGCAGCACTTACTATTTTTGTAAAACCTGTCTGGGGCTTACGTTACTTTATCATTATTTCTGGAGTAATCCACATTTGAATTGTGCAATTTCTGCACGTAACAGATCAGTTTTCATCTGAGTCTCAACAGAGCTTCCATGGGAGAGTTCAGATGCTTACACCTGATAAGACTTGCAGATTTGGGCTTTGTGTTAATTGCCTTAATTCATCTTTATGAGGGCTTTTCCCTGAAAAAGCGACCTAAGTACTTGAACTGAAGGGTATGTTATACATGACTCAGGACAGGCACATGGATCTGGGGTCCTGATCCAGAGTGTTCTGGGACCAGTATGTGTTTGCCTGTTGACTTTAGTGAACTTGAAATGAGGCTCAGCAAAGCATCAGGGGTATAGGCTTCTCTCTTCCCTCAGGGTCACCAGCATGTGACTAATGTCAGGTGTCAGGTCACCTAACTTAGCACAGAGAATTTTGAGTTTGAGAGCTGAGAATTGTGCACATTCTAGACTGTCATGGCACCCTGTGTTGCTCTCTGATACCTACTTACCTACATATTGTCTGGGTCCATCCTAGGTGAAAAGGGCATGGTTTACGTGTTTCTCAGTCTTTAGCCTTCAGAATTACATGTTGTGCTTTGTCAAAAGCTTGTTTTAATGAGTGTATTACACACATGCAGTGATATTAGGAGAGGAATTTTAATATGTATGCTGTTTTCTCCTTGTCTTAGCTATTTTTATCCAGCCCCCAAACAGGTGGTGGGAACAAACCATGAAGCATTTTTATTTCATGCATCCCCCAGGCTGTTGCAGGCGAGTCCCAAGCTCAGCACTGCGTAGGGATGTAGCATTTTGCATGGTATTTGTATGCAAGCATGTGAAAGGAAGAGTGTGTTCTGTTGAAGTCCGGCTTTGGATTTTGTTATGAGCTATATGAGTAGTTTTGTTACTCTGACCTAGACAGGATGGCTTCTAACTCAGTGCCATGCCTTTTAGTCAAACACAGGAGGAAAAGCTCTACGGCGCTGGAGGGTTTATGCCCTATGGATTGAAAGGAGTCCTCTCAGGGGCAGCCACTTGTTTTTATGCTTTCGTGGGATTTGACTGTATTGCTACTACAGGTAAGAGGGAAGGTGTCTTCATTCCAGTTTTGAACCTGGTTGGTGGTAGATTGGCTTCCAGTAATGTTGCACAGCACAGGTAATGAGTAATTCAGGGCATTGCTTTTGTCATCCCTTTGAACCTCAGCCCAAAATAGACTTTTGGCTCAGCTGTTCCTAATAGTCAAAGAGCTAGCTGAGTGTGTCCAAGTCCCTGGTTGCCTGAGTGTTGACTTTCAGCTGCTCTAGCAGGCAGCTAGACGGTATAATCCACAAAATGAGCTTTCTCCCTTCTGTGCCTGCAGGCTCCAATCTCATGGGTGGTCACTGGTGACACTAACCAGAAACAGAAAACATGTCTGGCATTACCACTTAGGCAAACAGGGAAGGCTCAGGTTCACATGCCTTCTATAACTGGTGAAGTTTGAATCTAACTCCAAGTGGTGCTTTAATTGACAGGTTATTCTTGAGTAGGGTTCTTCAATGCCTTCAGGTGGAGAAGCTCCGATGGCTTGGAGTATTTAAAGAGCCAGAGAAAGAGGGAGCCTCTACAGTCACCTGCAACCTAAAGCTGTGCCTCAGAGTTAGAAGGAATTTTTATGTCCAAAGGCTTTCTTTCTGAGAGAGAAATCATCAGCATTGCCTTATTTTTCCTGGCTAAGAAGAATCTCAGTTCCCTGGAGAAAGGAAGGATTATCCTTAATTTCCCATTTGGCATGAACTGACTTGCTTCAAAGCTGGAGCAGAGAGAGGAAGAGATTATCACAGACAGATAAAACAGTACTGCCTCTTACTCCAAGGAGCTTGAGCAGTGCTGACTCCATTACTTCAGCCAGCCCTAGAGCATCTCCTTGGAGGAGAAACACATTTTTCTGCCTTTGACTTCTAGGTGTATGGGTCTGCGCTTAGTGGTTTTTCCTTCTGAAAAGCCAAACCTGAGGAGTTCTTGCTTTCAGAGAAAGGCAGCTCTGTTGAACAGGGAAGACTCAAATCTTAATTAATCAATGTTTGAGTTTTGATTTTTTTTTAAACATTCATCCCAGGCTAGTTGGCAAAAAATCTTCCTTAAAAAGTAAAGGAAGTCTTTTTTTAAGAGGACTTTTCAAGGATCTGTATGATTTCCAGGTGCTGTGCAAAGTCTGCCTTTCTCTTGAACTGGGCACCTATGGTGGCGTGTTCACTGTATAGCAGTTCTGGTGGAGAAGCTGACTGAAATGGTCACCCATAGATTTGCCCTACAGTAATTTCCTGTCCCATCATTTGTGATCATTGAATACTTGGGGCTGCACCATCAGTGGAATAGCAGGAATAATTGGAGGTAAAAATAATCTTTTTTTGGGGAAAGGACTATTTTTAATCCAGACTGGTTTTGTGCCTGAGTTTACAAAGTCTCCACAAATACTTGTTAGAAGGAGTGACAGGAGCAGCACAAGTAGGAGCAAACAGGCTGGTTTGCCAAGTGGTTGGGGCAGGCCATCAGCAGTGGCACGGTCAAAACAACACCTGTGAAAGGCCTGTGAAGCCTTTGAAAGCATGCCGTAGGCTGGGGAATAAAATTCTTCCTCATTGTTTAGCTGATGTTTAAATTTCTTTCTTCTAGGTGAGGAGGTAAAAAACCCTCAGAAGGCCATTCCTATTGGCATTGTGGCATCTCTGCTCATCTGCTTTGTGGCTTATTTTGGCGTGTCAGCTGCCCTGACGCTCATGATGCCTTACTACCAGCTGGATACCAATAGCCCTTTACCCAATGCCTTTAAATATGTGAGTTGGGATGGAGCCAATTATGCTGTGGCTGTTGGTTCTTTATGTGCACTTTCTACAAGGTGAGACTCTGCTCTTCCTTTGTGCATCTCTCAAGGCAAACATGTATCTCCAGTTCCTTTAAAAAATGTGACATGTCAGGGTTTTGCTTTCACTGTGTTCCCCTGCATCAAGAGAGCCAAGACCAGGGATGAAATTCAGACCTATTGACTTCAAAAGGACCATGATTTCACCCTGTGATAGATTTCAGAGTTGCACATGACTAGTATCACTTCAGAAACTCCCACCTTAGCAGCAGACCCAGCAGGTGCATCTCTGGAATATAAATACGGATAGAGTAACTAAGTCATGGAGGCAGCT
>JAVHNF010073955.1:0-22147 GCA_034783455.1 Micropsitta finschii
CACAACAGAACTAGATCACCTGATCTAGGTGAAGACGTCCCTGCTCACTGCAGAGGCTTTGGACTAGATGACCTTTAAAGGTCCCTTCCGACCCAAAACCTTCTATGATAATACTGCATGGAGAAGGAAAAGTGTCACCAAGGACTGGACAAATTCAAGTGTGAAGATGACTTTTTAACTCTGCCTTTTGCACTTGTTTCTTCCTTCCACCTGGACTTGCAAGGGTAAAGACCTGGAGAGGGGGCTCCAGGCACCCTTGGACCACATGGGCAGGGATAGACCTGGGTTCAGAGCCTGATTCTGATGGAGCACACCAGAGGTGTGGGCAGCATCACCTCTAGTCAACAGCATTTGGAGTCTGCTTTTGATCCTCTTGGACTCTTAGTTCCTCCCCCCTTATATCTCACGTAAAGAGATTACACAAGAATGCTAATACAAAGAGAAATGTGGCTTGCACGTAAAACAGGCTATTAAAATAAAACAACGAAATAAAGTCACAGAATTCCCAGGTTCAAAAGGCAGACCTGTTGCCTCTTGTCTCCTGTGGGGAAAAAGCCCTTTTGTAAAGAACACAGAAGGTTCCGTGGCAGCTGAAGGGCCCCCACATCTGCAGCCCTCAACTTCAGCAGTTACAGACCTCTTCCCCAGACAAGACAGTGGAAAGATGCTCTTGGAAGAGGCACCCATCCTGTGGGGCTGCTCGCTCGGGTTCACAGCTGAGAGCAGGGCTCCCTGTGCTACCCCAGGCTCCCCACAGAGCACAGAGCAGCTGAAGCGGAGCTGTTAGAGCAGAGCTCAGCATTAGCAGAGCACAAACACGGACACTTCCTGGTGCCCTCGCGCCTTGCAAAGTGCTTACAGCAGCACAGTGCCACCGGCGGGGACAAAGCAGGGATCACCTTGAGGTACACAGGGAGGGGACGAGCATCTTGCCTGCAGGAAGCAAAGGAAGGACTAATGCACATTGCTCTGTTACTGTCCCTGCAGAGTCTCTGCCTGCCCGGGCAATGAATCCCAGTGAAGGCAAGCACTACTGGTGACCACCAGTGAGTTTGGTGGAGAGGAACAGAGCTCGCTGTGGGCACAGCCAAGACCCCAGTGAGAACCAGCTCCATGATTTGGGACATTTCAGCAAATGGAGACTTTTTATCCCTGGAGCAGAGCCCTTATCTGGAGACGAGGCAGCTGCTGGGGCCATGCGGCCCTGCTGATGGGCTACAGGACAGGCTGACGTCCCCCAGGACAAGCCAGCCCCGTGGAGCCCCTGATGCCCTTAGAGAGGGATAGCAAAGACCTGCTCTGTGGGGTGACAGCGGCAGAGACAAGGTTGGCGACTCGGAAAACAGGCTGCAAAAGCCTCATGGAGATGAACACCAGGATGTGTTTCCAGCTTGATGCACACTGCATAAACTTGCCAGGTTAAGGAACGGTTTAAGGGAAGAAAACAAGGAATACAAACAGGATCCTTGCTGGAACACATTCACCAAGGCCCAGTTTGCTGAGTACGTGTGGTTCCTGGGACCAGACCCCACGGTACCAGAGCCCAGCTGCCCGCAGATCACATCAGAGCAGGGCCAAGGCCCTTGTGCCCAGCAATCTTAGGGAAAACTGAAGAACAAACAATAACACTTCACCTTGTCTTTATTTGGGTTAGAGAGCTCTGTGGTCACAGTAATCCTTTGTCCATAATAACCTCTTTTATAGGTTTCCTTGCAATTCCTGTGCACTTTAACACCCTAATAAGATGTACATTTGAGCAGTTCTAGCATCTGCACAGTAGCCACTGCACATTTTGTGGGCATAAATGACTAGTTGCAGAGGCTAAGTCACTGATGAGGGAATAGTAGAGGTGAGGAGATGTTTTTCAAACTCTACCATAATTTAATCTTTTCTTTCCTCTTTAAAATCAATATTTTAATTGATGACTACTCTGTTGAAACTGGTTTTCACAAGCTGGATGCATTGGCATGTATTATACTGCATGTATTAGATGCTTTTGCATCAAGTGGTTCTTTGTATGTCTCTAACTTAAAGTAGCAAAGACTCGTATTAACCAGCAGCTGGTTTGCAGACACAGAACTGTGATAATCCTTTTTTCTTTCTTTTGAATGAGAAACCCTTTAGCTGACAAAATTGTCAGAAGAAAACAGCCTCATCAGTCTGATCAACATTCTGAATAACGTGTTTATAAATTCAGCAGTTGCTTCTGAAGATTTAATGGGTGGTATGCCAAACAAAAATCTCAATTTCTTATTCTCCTTGTTTACAGGATGAAAGCCTAAATTATGTGTTCAGTTGGTCTTGTGATCTGTGAAAATCAAACTTAAACTGCTTTAATGTCATGTGTGCATTTCTGTTTTCAACATGAAATTCCCAAGTTTCCTCCCTCACCCTCTATCTGCCTTTTAATCACATTTGCTACCCGTTTCGGTGTATATACTACTTGCATACCACCTGGATTCAAAAGAAGGGGCTTCCAAAATTAGTGGCAGGTCAGCAGCTTCAGTTTGCAGTGTGAAGAATGCTGTGGGTATACCTGAGGGTGGAGTTTGGCTCAGTTTGACATTTTCCTTTCACTCTTTATTTCTGCATGAACAAATACAGCAAGTTTCTGACTGACTTCCACTACTCTCATTTTTCTAGAGACATTGGTTTTCTCTTTTTTTCAGAGAAACAGCTTTTCATAAGCTATTTGCAACTTGTTTACAGCTGGTATTTATTCTATGGTTTCCCTGCTCAAATCCTTTATAGCACCTCTCACTCAAACCCTCATATTGAAGGACATGAATCTTCACTGGTTCCACTGTTGCCTCTATCACTTGATGGTACTTCCCATGTTTCCACACTGGAAATTCTTGCTCTTTGCCAGCTACTGTCTTTGTATCATATTCTGCCTCTGTGTTCTTCTTCCAGTTCATTCAGCCTTCAAGTACCCCTAAGTGGTCCCCCTTTTTTGCTATCACAGATTCATTTATTCTGCATCTAAAGCTATATGGCACCAAAGAACATCAGTGTATAGTACACATTGGCAGTGTATAGTACACATTTGGCAGTGTATAGTACACATTGTTTAAACATGCTATTGCTTCTACCACTACAGTGCAGTATTTTCTGTTACCATGGCCTAGAGTAAATGATCAGAAAACCTCTACATGTGATGCTTAAAGTAACCTATTATAAGTGTTTCCAGAAAATTTATAACTTATTGTAAATTTTTCCAGAAAATTTCCAGAAAACTTTCAGAAGATTTCTCCCCAACCGACCTGTAAATAATCAGTTACTATTTTTTATCAGTCAGTTGCTGACTTTTCCTCTTACTAGGACTGTTAGGACCATTGCATCATTTATCCTTGATTCTGCTGAACTATTGTATACTCTGGACAAGCAAATCTAGCTCAAACTATACTGCAAGGTTTTTTTCATCAAAGGAATTAACCTTTAAAAAGTTAAGACAGTAGATTTTACAACTCTAATTTCTAAAGTGCGTGTTTGTTTTAGCTTACTGACCCATGAGAAAGCGTATTTGTGGCAGTCTGGTTTTAAATCATCAAAGTAAGAATACATTGTTAAAAATGACTAAAAATGGTTTGGATATTTTTTTAGGTTCTGAGTTACGTGCGTACAGAATGGGATCCGCTCGATGCAAGCTTCAGCACTAATCAGCCTTATCAGGTTTACACAGTGGAGCACTCCATCTCCACAGACAAAGAGCCCATGGCTGACAGTTGCGTCTACAAGTGTGTTAGGAACAAAATGCAGTGTGTGGCAGTTACCAGAATACCACTACGATCCAAGGCCATCAGCTGTTGCAGAGATGTTACAGAAGACAAACTAGTCCTGGGTTGTGAAGATTCATCGGTAATTCTGTATGAAGCCTACAACCAAGTGACTCTGTTAGCCCAAGCAGAACTGCTGCCTGCTTTAATAACCTACCACCCTTCCGGAGCCATATTCATGGTTGGCAGCTCTCAAGGGGAGCTGCAACTTTTTGATACGGCATTGTCACCAATTAAAATTCAACTCTTGGCACAAGATTATTCACCTGAGGCAACTCTACAATTCAGTAAACACTTTGACGTGCCTAGCAGCCTCATCCAGATCCAGTGGGCTGCTCCTCAAGTTGCCTATGCCAGCACTGACAGCACAAATATTCATGATCTTTTGTTAGTTAGACTTGACAAAGGACCCGTAGGAGTACTTCACTTTAAACTTGGTAAGTTATTGAGCACATCTATTGAACCTTGAGCTCTCAAGATATCTCAAGATCTGTAGATGTTTCCTCACAAGAAACATCTATACATCAAAAGCACCCTCATTTTAGATGTATGGGAACATAGCTTTAAAAGCACATAGTTCCAACGATATCTGAAGATGTGAACCAAGGAGGTCATTATGTTTCATGATTACTTAATATCTTTTCAAATGAGGTCTGACAGAATAAGACATTTCACACAAGAAAGAAGGTTTTCATAAACTTCATAGAAGTCTCTAATTTCATTTGCCAGGGGCTGTGAATAAAAGAAGTATTAATACTAATTTTAGAATTTATATAGCATTTCTCATCTTAGGTGTAAAGAGACTTTGAAAGAGTAAAACCGTAACTATCTTCATTTTACAAACAGAATAAGAAGAAACAGTAAATGAAAGATAAAAGGCTTTCCAAGAGTTACACAATGCGTCAGTGGCTGAACTAAGAATAAAACCCCTGCAGTTGCTCATCAGTGAGAACTGTATTCATTCCATTCAAGTCAGGCAAGTTACAGTGGTGCAAACCCACTGTGAGAGCTAAAAAAAAACAATCATGCTTAAATCTTCTGACTACCAAGGCAGTGTTTCAGCGGGGCAGACAGCCATGTCGAATATACTCATCCTGGAAAATTTCAACATTTTGCCCATTGTCTGCCCAAGGAAACAGGATTGCCTTTGTAGATCTTTACAGGAGGGTTTTTATGATTGTTTTTGATAAAGCTATTGAGATTAGGAAGAAGGTTTTAAAAAAAACCCAAAACCCTAAGAGACAGAAAGGTTTGAAAATCTACTTTATTTCATTACTTACTGGGACGTGCATGTGCTTCATGGGGGAAAAATCCTGTCTAAAAGTACTGCCAACCTAAATATTTGAACAACTGCATTTAAAAACTTAAAAGAGTATGCCACTGCAAACAAGTAACTTCATATAATAGGGTGTTAGAAACAAAAATATTGGATTAACTTACAGTTGTATAGTTTTAAAAAAGCCAATGCAGATTATTACTGTTATCAAAAAAAAAACAACCCAATGTTAAAAATAACTGTTTATAACTTATCATTTATTTTGAGATAATTCAGTTGCATTATGTTCAATGACAGGTTTAATCATTGAGCAGTATCCCCAGAACTTGATGGTTTTGTGCATGTTGGCCATTAAAAAAAACAACTCTAAATTACCTCTTACCTGTCGAGCAGAAGGCACTCTACACATCTACCTTGCTTTCCTTTAGTCCTCCCTTGTGGGGTTTTCTCACAACAGCTTCCAGAAAGCACAGCTTTCCCCTTGCTATCTTTAGCACATTTATGTTCTTAGGAAGGCAAGCAGGCTCTCAGTGCAGGGATTTAGAGGCCTTTCCTGCTAATTGCCAGCTTGTAAACTTAATTGGACTGTCTCCCTGGGCACCGTTCCTAAATCAATTAGGCAGTGAGTTGGCTGTCACCTCTTTTTCCCAAGCAGGTTGCCTGGAAGCGCACCACCCAGGAGAAGTCAAGCATCCAAATGGGAAGATGTTGACCTCTACAGCTGAAAGTTATCACATTTTAAAATTCATTCTGTATAATTACTGTAAAATCTCTTCCAGGAGGAAGGCAAAGCTCTCTTTCTCTCCCTCCCTTCCTCTTTGTAGTCCACTGTGCAAAAATCTGCTGTTCTCTATTGCATCCTGGTTTTCAGCTTTGCCCCTCAGTTTTCCACATGACCAAGTTAATGCCGTGTTCATTAGTCAGCCCCTCTTCCCAACCTCAGTGGTTTTTAGTTCTCTGCTGTTTAAGAAATAATGCAAATATAAATTATATGGAAAATTTAGGGATCCATGACTGAAAAACCCAGTCAGGCATTCAGGGCTGAAATAAAATCCATAATTAACTCATGGCTTGGAATTCTTTCCCATAAAAGTCTGTTAAGAAACTATGTCAGTGTGACTAGGCAAATATGTTTTTAACTTCCAACTGACATATGATTTTGGACAAGTTCTGTGAATTGTGCTGTCTCGCCAGATTTATTTCAGGAAAAGATTCCTATTAAATTTACCCTCAAACATGAATGGCAAATATTTTTGGAGTCCAATGCCATACTCATTTTCAAAAGCACTGTTGCTTCTTGTCATTGATGTCAGCCCACATCTTGGATAATGCAAACTCGGTACTGGTGCCAGTGATTCAGCAAAAGGCATTTAAAATATAATACTATATTTAATTAGCATGCAAATAAGTATGTTCATCTTCACTTAGTGATAAATGTGAAGATTACTCAACTCATGTAATACTTTGAAAATACTTAACGTTTAGGAAGAATAATGTCTACCAAAACAATTAGATACTATCACACATGCACAGGTTAAATACAGGGCTACTACATATTATAATGTCCATAGGCTTTAATACATGCAAATGTAAAGTGAAATACAATAGACAACCATGTCTTTTCTTTAATGGCTCTAAAAAAATCAAGTATTTCTCTGTTACAAAATATATAAGCTTTTTTCCCCAAAACTTGTATATATTTTCCTCTACGTTTTTTTTCTTTTCCAATTCTTATTTTAAGTCACAAACAATATATCTATAACTACATTTATGAAAGTTTTGTGAGGTATGTTATCTGTATATCAGATCTGCTTTTCTCTGTTGTGAGACATTTCCCCCCAGCTTCAGTATCAGTAATGAAATTCAGCGTGTTACCTTTATTTATTTTTTGTTTTGCTTAAAATCGGTTTTGACAAACATTAGAATATAAACTGACAAAAGCATGTTTTTATTTAAAGTGAGGGGAATAGTGAATTTATTCTGGTCATAAATACCTGGAGCTGTAGTGACAAGGAATACCCTAACACAGTGACCCAAAGCAAGCAACAATTCCTGAAGTGCCATGTGTGCCCTATGTCACGTGATCATTTGGCTAGTCAGAGACAACAAATAACATTACTATCTGCAGCTTTTCACTCACATTTTCTGTTCAGAAGCCAAGATCTGCAAGTCAAGAAATATAAACAGTCTTTCAATTCTACTATTCAGAGATAGAATGCTGTGGCTACATCATGCTTTCATGGAGTGAGCAGTGTATTGCTTGGGTTTTGCCCCATTATGGCAAGTTTGGTTTTGGTTTCATGTGCAATTGTAATTCAAAGGTCTCTAGATGTTGACATCTTTCATGATATCTCCTCACAGAAGAAATGCTTCACTCGAGAGAATTTTGCCGGGATAGAAGTTCTAGAGCAATTTCAATACACAGTAAATGAATAACTTGCTTTGAAGTTTAAGCTGCTGTAAACTTGTATGTTTGTGTGACACAAATGCTATTTTTTAGTGTCGTCAGTAGTATTTCCTACAGCAGGGAGGTGCTACGAATATTAATTTATTTTCTCCAATACAGTAATAGTAAACTGGGAATAAGCTTTTTCTACCAAGTTTTAAACAAACTTCTTTATATGATGCTGTCACCAGTGGGTACTGGCTGTGTTCACTCAACCTCAATCTGTGAAGGTCACTGATGTTTTTTCTGCTCTCCAAAGCAGCATCAGTATAAATATACTAACATGATAAGGAGCATTCTGACATAAAAATTTAATACTGAAATCCGTTAAACTTTCTAATTTTAGTCAACAGCAATTATTTTTAACTTGCTGAAAAGTAGTCACCTATATTTTATATAATGCTATCTTTGGTTTTAATACTTTTTGTAAAAGGTGTGTTCACAAGAGGGCAGCTGGGCCTTGTGGAAATCATCCACCAGTATATTCGTTACGATGAGATACATGAGGCAATTAATGTCCTGAACACCATGAACTGGAACACGATGGGTCGTCAGTGCTACATATGTTTGAGTGCCATTGTTAATCACCTTCTTAAACAAAAACTTACACCAGACAGAGAAGGTAAGAGTCTGATTATATTTTTAATGTATTTTAGTGGTGTCTTTGTAATTCATATGTGGATTATGACAATATGTTTATTGGCTGTATAAAGAAGATAATAGTGAGAATCCAGTCAGCCAGAATATGGTACTTCAGAATCAAATGTAATATGCAGACAAGTCATTTCAATAAAATCTGGATTAGTGTGTTGATCACATTTTAGATTGTATCAATAGTGATAATAAAAATAGATATCAATACGTATATGGTATAGGCATTAATATATAACACTGTCATAAATATGCTGTAACATTTTTACATAAATTTAGCTTATTTACAGACTAATACTGGTTAATATAGGGCTTGAAATGCTTGTTACATAGTCATGCTGAGACAGCACCAACTTAAGGAGGGGCATTTTCCTGCAACAGGGAAAAGAGATTTTGGTATGGGTTTTAAGGTGCTTTTGAAGGGTCATTCTTTCATTACAAGATCCAAAGGCTTTGAATACGCTATCCTCTGCTGCCTCCTTTAGGATTATAGCATTTGTCCTTACTGTAATGTTCTGGCCCCCTGCAGTAGTAGCTGGGGTCCCTCACAAGAAGTGATGAATTTTAGGTTCAGCCTTGTCTCTGCTGAAGCCTGGTGAGATGCCTTCCTCTTGATTTGCTGTCTATCTTGAAACTCAATAGACTTCAAGATTTGAAGTGCCTTGATTTAGTGAAGGTGTTATCCTCCAGCATAGCAGGCAGACAGCTGGGGACCAGGCATCTTTTGTGGCAAGAAATAATACTTAGGATTCTGGTGTGTTTGATGATAGAAAAACTCGGAGGTGTTCTACATTGCTGTCAAGTCATCAGCTATCACATTTTGGGGTATCTTATTAAAAAAATCTCTGCGTTGCAAACATAGCATATGAATTCCAAATAAAACATGCTTTTAAAAGGACCCATGAAAAGAGCTGGTTTTGAAACTCTTGTAAAAATATGCACATTATAAATAGCTGTCTGTGTGTTTTCCCCCATGCAGCTCCTTAACACTGTTTACAGCAGACAGAATTATAGTCTGTCCAGGAGTTATTCTGTGTGAATCTAACAAATTTGGCATGGTAATTTGTTTTCTTTTTTATTAGCAAAACCTGGTGGGGCCTTTTATTTATAGCAGTGGGGCAGTTATCTTTGAGATCTTTATTCTGCCTTCAACATCAAGCTGGGCTATCTAATGAATCTGTAACTGTGCTAGTAGTTACTCATATTCCATATAGGATGTGATATTTCAGAAGTACAAAACATGCTGTCAAAAAACCAGCAATGGTAATAGAGTATGGGTGGTTGTTTCATGGTTTTTTAGAAAAAGGTACTGCTGTACTCAATTTTAATCTAAATTGACTGCTGCTTCAAAAGAAAATAGCTGTAAACTTCAACTTGCTGTCTAGATTGAGGATAATGGAAAACCTAATTTGCTAACAGTTTGCCTGCGTTACTAACACAGTACTATTAGCACGTTTAGTGATATCAAGCCTAATAAAATAAAATGTAACTATGCTTGTAAATAAAGAACCATTATCACTAAATACATAAATGGCTAGTTTAAATAAACATTAATAATAGCAAATCAGTGAGATTTTTGTCTGCATAATAAGACAATAGGTTATATTTTGCTTTTCAAGCCCCCACAAAATTGTGATTAGCAGTAGTAGTTTGCACATTCACTCTGAAAGGAGAACCTATACAGCAAATACATAGCAAATTCTCCCTATTCTGCCTGGTAGGACTTGTACTATGTGTTAACTCTCAAGCAGAAGTCACATAACATAAATATTATTGATCATTAGATTTCTTTTCAATTAAGCATCTGGGACACATACATATACTGTGTATTCTCTTGTATTATTTATAATTTTGTATTAAAAACATGCAGGAAAATGCCTCAGAGCTCCAGCTGCAGCATATAGCTGTCAGAATATAGCTAAAGCAGAGAGAACTTCTGTAACAAAGGTGTTTATTTTATTGATTACAGGGGACATTATCCTGTTTCCCACCATTACACGCTGTAGGAGAGTCAAACCCTTAGGGTTTCTAGACCCTTTTATTTTAATTTTTAAGAACTGTGAGCTGAAGGAGGTTCCTTAGGCCTCAAGGCCAGCACAAGAAGGGTTCTGTTACCTGCTGACCTAACAAAATAATCCCTGAGAATCTGAACTTCCTTGTTGCTTGCCTAGGAGGACAAAGACAATTTGAGCTAATTGAGAGTTGATCTCCACTGAACAAACTTGTTCAAACTGTATTACTCTTATGAGTCGCCTTTAATTGTACGCTGCTGGTGAGAACTTGATGTGTTATAGACTTCATCCTTTTTGACAGCTTTTGTTGCTCAAAGTCATTGTCAACCCTGCCTCAAAGTGAAAGTTTATATGCACGTTTGTGTTTGTACAGTCTATCATATTTTAATTTCATCTGTCCTACAACAACAACATCACATTTCACCAGTGTTTGAAGAATTTGGCTGACTGCAAACATAAGCAACCTGTTGCAACTGAAACAATTTCACTTGTTTCACTGGTGCTGTGTTTGAACTCCGCAGCACAGCTTGAGGCAAGCCTTGGAACCTTTTACGCTCCAATAAGACCCCTCTTGGATACAACCGTGCTGGAGTACAGAGACCAAATCAGCAGATACGCAAGAAAGTTCTTCCACCACCTGCTCAGGTGAATGACAGTTTCAAGTTCTATCAACTTAAAATTAACTGCATATTTCAATATCTACCTACTTTAATGTGGTTAACATTTTCCAAGAGGACCACCCCTGAAAAAAATGCATTCCGTGTTACTATTTGTTTAACTTGCACTTCGTTCCTTTCAAATAGAGTATTGCAGATAAAATGGTATTTAGAGCTCTTCAATCATCAATACATTTAAAATGAATCATCCTTTCCCTTTTAGCTTGATGGAAAAAAGATAGCATGCTTCTGGGAGATTTATATTTACCAATTGCTTGCAGATTAACTATTTAAACAGCTTACAAACTTGGAGAAAATATAGCACTTAAATAGATGCCAAAAGGTAAATGAACAGTGCATGGTCCAAGATGTTTTTGTCGTTGCACCGTTGAAATCAGAGCATTTTTTATTCTCACTCTCATAGTTCTCATATAGAAATTTGTATTCCAGCAATTTTCAGGGAATTTTCAGTGCCCTTAAAAATAAGAGGAGAAAATGAAACATTGAATTTGTCTGTAAATTACATGAATTAGAAGAGTCATAATACCAAATTAAACTAGAATTTATAGTATGTTGGTTTATTGCTGTATTTTCCTTCAAAATAAATCAGTAGCCTAAATTTCAAACAGTTATAAATATCAATATGCAGCAGTTTAACCTGTTCATGTGTTCAACCACAAATGTAGCTGAAACAGGCCCTTTGAGAATTATCCAGTGCTTGGAAATAAGGAGAATTTACTTTCTGAGTGATAGAAAGTTTGCAATGCATTTTGATGAGCAGGAGTGTAGATGGACATAGTGAGAAGACTTACAATGCACCCTTTTTTGGTGATTCATCCAGTATATATACATCGTCTGCATAAGCAAAGCTACAGACTGCAAGTTACTTTGATAGTACAGTCTGTGCTTCTTTCAAAGCTTAAAGAAAAATATTTTATACCGTCTTCTATAATTTGAGTCTGAATGGGATCATCTTTCTGGTGAAAGGGTCCATTTTCATTCCAATGGGGAAATTATTCTAAGCAGAAGAATGCTCCAAATATCTGCATAATATGCACCAGCCTTTCACTAGAGCTTTCTTAAAAGATGTGGCCACAACAGTGGGTTCAAACTCCTCTGCTTTTTCCTTTCTCCTAGAAACCAGCAGGGAAGATCTGTTGCTGCAATGGCCAACTGTAGTGACTGTGGGCCAGTTGCCTGCAGAGGACAGATGTGGAAAGAATGCCTCAGAGATTGCTGAGAGGTGTTAACTATAGTGCTCTTGCATCTGCAAGAGAAAGGTGTATTCCCTGTGACTCAGGATTTGCTTCCAAATGCTAGCAGGCATGCAGAGGCATGGGGCCCTGGCTAAGCTTTCAGCCCTTGGGGCAACTGAACACAGCTGAAACACTGACTCAATCACCCTAGCAAACAAGAAGCTTCAGCGTCAGAATGCTGCCTGGACAGAGTGGGGCACGGACAGGAGGTTTATAGGAGAGTCTCCCAGTGTCTTTTACCTGCACTATAGAGCAGCCCTTGAACAATCTGCGGTTGTGGCAGTTTTTGGAACAAACGTGTGTTATTTTGCTGTTTCCCTATTGTCAAAGGGATTTGTGTTCAACTGAATCAAAGTGATAGGATCATGTGATTGCTGCAGAACAGATGGTAATGCTTAAAGCTTATCTGAGAAGACATAATCTAAGTACAAAATGGAATGTTAAAAAATGGGAGATTTATCTGATAGAAAGCAAGGAAATTATGTTCAGTACTGATCTTTAGTGCATTAAAGTGGCTGTGCCTTAATTGGTGTTTATTTCCTTTTAGATGTTTTCTTAAGTGACTAGAATGATTTGAATGTAGGCTAAACAGAGTACCACATTTGTTGGAGGTAGAATGGTAATCCATGGTTCTGGGTGAGAGAATGCAATCTAGGCGCGATGCAGTGTCTAGGAGAATCATAGGGAGGCACAATGCTTACTAATTCAGGCATGCGAAAGTTGCAGCCGCTGCTATTATATTGTCTGTGAGGAGCCAGTGAGGCAAACCACTTCTGCCAGCCTGCATTTACAATTGTAGGTTCAGAACACAAAGAAAAGTGAGGAGGGAATTGTTCTCTTGCCTTTTCAGGTCACCATATTCTGCCCATAAGGACACTGAAAATGTAGTAGTCCTCCCACTACCTGTTTGTCAGAAACCAACAACTATATCTGGGTGTGAGGAAGACCACATTTTAAGTCAGTTATACTGTCTGTCTAAACCTTTGTTACTTGATTTATTCAGTTTTTTACCCTTAATCATTTAGCACTAAATACTTGACTAGTTACAAATAGTTAACAAATCTCTTCAGGGTGAATTTTTGTTACCGCAGATGTGCCTGCATGACCAAACAAGAGACATGAATGCAGAAGCACTCTAAACTGTGATGGAGCACTAGGGAACATTTGTTAATCTCTTGTGAGCATGAGGAGACAAAAGCAAAGTCATCACTTTGTACCCTGTTAAAGCAAGAAGCAGAGGAAACATACTATTTCTTAAATTATGTGCACTATGACTGATATTCAGAAAGTATTTGTTGGAATAGAGTAAGGTCTTCCATAATTCATTTGGGCTTCAGAAAAGAAAGCAGCAGATGCATAGAAGTTATATCTAGAGGATAAAGGGCTAAAACATACAGGGAGAAACTCAGAAATGGAGTAGGAAGAGTGAGTAAAGTGGGATTAGGAGCAGGAGTAAAAGACACGGAATTGGAAACAAAGGCCTGAAGGCAGGGATAGGGACACATGCACAGGAGTCCTGCAGAGGGGCAGAATGAGAATGTGGAGTGAAATGTGGGAAGACAGTTTAGGATGTGTGTGGTGAGCTATATATAGGAGAACAGACACATAAGGGGTGGACAGGGAAGGGTGAAGTCTTTCCTACACATTAAAACACTTAAATGTTTCTAGATCTAAATCTGAAAAATGTTCACATAAACAGAAGTTTTTGCCCTCCCTCTGGCTTTCCTTTGAATGCTCCACCAATCTGCCTTAAGCCTTTTCTAGAAGGACCTACTCTTGAGAGAGAAATATTAATTCATTCTACATGCTGAGACAATCTTTGACCTGCCTGCTGAGTCTGCCAAAAAGGTGCCAGTTATTGTTGTACTTTTTAAAGATGTGAGTGTCTGTATTTGCTAGAATTGAGAAATACAGTTACCTTTTCAGAAAGGCTATCCTCACCTAGTAATAATCATGTGCCAATGATTTTAATCTTTACTGTAGGCTGAAAGGTTGTATATCCAGTTGCAAATAACTGGAGACATCCATTTTCACATTATCAGTGAGATTACAGGCTAACTACTTTTCTACCATCAAAGAGATCTGTTTCTAGAAAACGCTGAATGCTGCGATGGTAAGTCCCTCCTTTAGGTGTTGGGCACTTTAGAAAGAAGATGCTTCATCATTACTGGCTATATTGCAAGTATGGGTTAGAATATGGTGCTGCAACCTGAGGTGGGCCAAGGAACACTGACAGCACAGCTGAAACGGATTGCAATTAGAAAATGGAAAATTCCTTGCAGTGCATTTGATGCGGCCATTTTATTTGTATCCATCATTACAAAGGCTAAGTTCTTAAATTTGCAAGTCATGCAGCATCTTCAGCTTCCACTGAAATAGAAGCTTAGAGCTTTGCAGGTATAGGCCCTGAATATAAAATATGGAATACCTCCAAAACCAGGCGTTCAGTATACAAAATTAAAATTAAAGGCCTCTTAATTATATGCTGAAGATCCATTACAACAGTATTTATGGAATGAATAATTATTTTCACTTTAAATTCTTATCTATAATTAAAAAATACAAGAACTGAATTACAAGTATAGAAATGTATCTTAGGTGTTCCTTGCCACTTCAGTAGCACTCTGGTATTTTATTATGATGTCACTGCTTCTAATAATATAATGCAATGCATTATATCATTATGTAAAATGTTGAGCAGAGGTGGATTTATTAGGAAGCCTTGGAGAACTGGAACCTTCTTGCCCCCACCCTTTTGCTGAGCACTGCCTACTAAGTGTGTTTGTGTAATGGAGGAGTGGCTGCATAACCTCCTGCCTCTCTATAACAGCCTCATCTAGCCGTGTACAGAACATGGAATGGGATGGAATAGTTTTTCACTCGTTAACTATGGCATCGCTGACTCATGGCTTTGCTTCATTCTGATCAAGCATTCGTAAATTGTACTTGTCATATTTTCTAATGCATGAAATTATCTTGTTTGTTTGACACACATGCACAGGAGGCAAACACAGCTCAAACACAATGTAACTGAGATAGCTGAAACATTATTGCTAGAACAGAGAACCAGCCTCAGGAAATGCACTGCAAGCCTGAGTCTCACCACCTCTGCCATGATACTACATTGAATGTGCTGTGAGCAACCAGCTGTAAGACAACACTTGAGGAGCAGTGTGTGTACAACTAACACCATAAACGCTGTTAGTCAGGACACTGAAATACTTCAATTACACTGAACACAGAAAGAACAAAGTGTTCTTAATTATTTTTCCTATTTTGTACAAATAGTTTTTCCAGGTGGCAGGTCAGGTTTTGGCACTTTCACAGATGGAAAACTGGATGAGACCAAGGGTTTAACTTCCTTTCCCTACAAGCCCCCAACTTCTGGTATAGCAATTACCAATTTGCTTGTTTTTCTCCTAGAGAAGTGCAACGTGCAAGATGAAGCCTCCTAACTTACTCTTCTTGTGGTGTAATTACATAATATGCTGACTTTCAAAGGCAACATATTGTGCAATTAAGCCCCATAGTCTTTAATTACTGTTTGCGGATCTTTCACAAGGCAGCCAATGGACACACAGGTCTGCATCAAAAGGCTGAAAGCTGCCTTCAGGGATTCCATGAGTCAGTCCCAAGCACCAGGATGGACAAAGTATAAGGACCCTTCTCCCCCACCAAACTAATTACACCTTTCCATGCCCAGCTGTACTTGTGGCCTTCACAATGTCCTGCAGCTGGATTAGGCACAATGAGAAATAGCCCTCCATGCTGCTTTATTTCCAACATGTTTCACTGGGATGTATT
Source organism: Micropsitta finschii (assembly GCA_034783455.1). Taxonomy (NCBI): domain Eukaryota; kingdom Metazoa; phylum Chordata; class Aves; order Psittaciformes; family Psittacidae; genus Micropsitta; species Micropsitta finschii. The sequence goes on from JAVHNF010073955.1 coordinate 15,878, forward strand.
CCCTGTGACAACCAGACCCCGTCCGCTCCTGATTTTATAGACTTGAGTTGGACACCGTTCCCTCAGAGATCTCCTTTCCAAACTGGGGAGGTTAGCCTAAACAAGTTGTTTCTCAGAGAAAAGTCATTCCACGCCTCAGCCTGACACGGCACTACTCAAACAGGGGTACACCTATTTGTAAACCAGCACACAATACCTTCTGTTACAGCTTTGATTCCTTTCTTACTACTTAGTGTTTTACCTACAGTTTTGATCACTGATTGTATTTTCAGCTTACTGGGAGTGATGACATTCTCTTCTGTGAGACACAGCAGCGGTGGACTTGTACATTAATTCTGTGCAATCCCTTCCCTACGTTTACTGCTTAAAAAGGAAACACTAAAATCCACCAAACCCATTGTATTTTCACAACTTTGGTTTAACCACCAAACCTACAAATAGTCAATTCTGCACATACCCTGAACAACTTCCTTATCCAAAGTAACTAAAGCTAATTTAAAACACCAATAAAAGACTTGGCATATTCTCCTCATCCACTTCTATCACTCTGGTGACAATAGCCACAGACATACTGCACAAATTGCTTACTCTGAATCATCTTTGGAACCATTTCATTGATATGCACTGGCAACTCTCAGAAGTGCTCTAACAACTGATAGCTTCTTGAAGGCTTTGCTGCACTTACGGGTCTTGGGGAAGGCTGTCAAAAGTTAGGAACAAGCTACTACAGGAAAGGGGGCCAAAGCAGACAGCAAGATATGGAAAAACAGCAGCAATGAGAGAAAATAAAGACTCATGACAAAAGCATTTATGGTAAGGTTTGAATTCAGCTCAGTTAGGAGCAGGGGTATTGAAGGATCCTATATGGTGCAAGTTAGACAACAGGCATGGACAGAAAAGCTCTGTATTGTATGTACTTGTAGTCTCTTATTTTGGTGACTTTTGTATATCCAAGACCTTCATTTCAGAAGGGGGTCTTATCAAAACACAGGTATTACTGGTTAGATATAAAGGATCAGTACCTCATTTGACTCCAGCAGACTCCCCTGCATTTCTGTCATCGCCTTTGTCTGATGAAAGTTGCGTGTCCACGCCAAAGTGACAAAAGAAACAAAGGGAGAAAACAAAAGGAAGAAATGAGACTCAACTACATACAGAAACAACAGGTAATAAGGTCACATGAGCTTGCTGGATACAGATGTCACTGAGCACGTGGAATAGCAGAAGGATGAGATCAACAGCTGTGCAAGCATCCAGAGACTGGAGGATGGACTAGACCACAGGCATGGAGACAAAGAGAGATCTCAGACTGATACCAAAAGAGTTCAACACGAGCTGCTGGCAGCTTTAGCAGAGACCATGCATGCAGGATGATCTCTAGCACCTCAAACCATCAGGCACAGCACTGGACAGATAAAGAGGGTGCGACGTTTAAAACTGCTGTTAATGAAAAAAGATGCCTCCACAGCCTCGATTCAAGAGTCATTCTCCAAATCTGGAGAATATGAACTGTTCTCTTCCAAGCCATGTACCTCAGCCTCCCACTGCAGCCTCCTCTAGAGAAGCAATGAGATTAGCAAGAAAGTTTGAAGGTACAGGAAAGAGGCACAGCAGAGCACATACATCAGGTAGGACCTCATCTACTATCAAGTCTTTCCAGGAGACTTGCATCCAACTTTTGGAGCAAGCTTCAAGATCTCTCCACAATATAATCACTTCCCATGTTTCGTTCAGCTGCACCAGGAGAACTTACAAGACCGAGGCCAATAAATCAGCTGCTGAGAAGGAAAAGAGAGGACCTCTTTTATGGCATAACCCAATCTCCTGGAAAGAGTCTCATTCGATTAGGGCTGCCACGACACATGGATTTTATATTAAAACAGCAAGAATCTAAGACAGTATTAAGAGATCATTTTATATAAAGCATCACTTTCTAGTAATTGTATAGCAAATGTAGAAAAGAGAACAGACCTCAGATAGGGTAAAGTGCTTTACCCCTCAGTGAAGAGCACAAGAATGAAGAGGACGGTGCTTTCACAAGATTAGGGCAGATGAACAGTACCAGATCCTCAAACTCATTTTTCCCCAGACTCCTAGAGCATCATCCCAGTAGTTCTCAAGCTACAGGGATGAGGGTGGTTGTCACAACAATTCAAATACACTAGGGCACACTGTGCTTTTTCAGCCATAAGGTACAGAACATTGGGACCGAAACCCCTAATTTACTTATAAACCAAGACACTTCCACACATCAACTCCTTCATAAGTAAGAATCACAGAAGCCTTACATCAACCTTAACTTCATGACTCATAAGTATGTCCAAGAGGACAAACAAGAAAAGAACTGCAGGTGACTGGTAGGTTTTGTCCATAACTTCTGAATATTCCACCTAAACCTGCTCACAAAGGAGCCACAGCAAAGGCTTTCCCAATGCCTGTATTATAGAGCTGTTCTGCTGTAACACTGAGCCAAACCCCCCCATGCTGCTTCCCACAGGATCAGGGAACAATGAGTAAGTGAAACGGGGAAATGCATCTGCTGGACACACACCAAAAGCAGGCTGAAAACATCTAGATTTAAAGGCAGTATTATTAATATCTCGATTCTATGCTTATGCAGCAAGAGGCTGTTAACATCTTAAGTGATAGTGTTAGAAATAAGCGACCCATTTCTTTAAGGAGAAGCTAACCAACACACCTCTCAAACAGAAAAACCTAGTAACCATCTCAGCTCTTCCATGGAAGCAATGTGATTAGTTATTCTCACTGGGTTTGCGTGGGGTTTTTGGAATTGACTACCAATGTGTTTTCAAATGGAAAACACAGTACAGATCCTTCTAGCTTTGAAATCGAGAGTACCACCATGTTCTTACATTACTATACATGCGTGTATGCTAAAAAGACAGTCTTCAGCTGACTAAATGCCAAATATATCTGGTTTAGAGGGACTGGGGCTGGGGGAACTTGAAAGACTAACGGTTTAGCAAATCTTAGTCAAGTACAGAAGTATTTCTGTTTAAATACAGTCTTCTAACATACAGCACCATTAAGTCTAACTCTATTTCCCTTTTCTAGAGAAATTCTAGAGAAAGCAGTATTTAATGAACACATCACTGAGCAGCTTAAGGTAAACACAAAGATACACAATCATTTAAAGAGCTAAAGAACTTATACAGCAAGGCAAGGCAAGGCAAGAAAATAGCACGACTGTGACAAAGCCAAACCCATTCTAAGTTCAATGAGACTGGAAATGGGAGTTTTCACTGGAGAGTACTGAGTAGTGCCTCCCCCTCAGTACTGTGTCCCCAGCTTACAAGAAAACACTGACAAGGTGTGAAAAGGCAGAAAGAGATATTAGCAGACCAAACAGAACATTACATACTATCTAGTTACTTCAAAGGCAGTCAGAACCATCTGGTACACAAAGCTGCAGGCCACTCATATCTTAACTGAGCCACTGAATACATTACAGTGTTAAAAACAAAGATTAAAGCAGCCCTGCATTAAAAACCAGAGCTCTCAGCACTCCCCTCCCTTCTGAAGTGAAAGTTTTGTCTCTCCTTGCCACTCACACTATCTTGGAACAGAAGAATGAAAACCTTGCAATGACTAGAGTATGTCTGAGAAGCTCCAGTCCTTCAGCAACGACGCTGAACATCACTGAAGCATACAAACACATCACCTTGACTCTCAAAAGCTTCAAGGAGAGATGTCTATGTAATATTACAAAATGAGAGGATACCCATGTTACAAAGGTAAGATACACAGTTCAGATATTAAGGTGTCCAAGACATGACCGGTATTTCTTCAATCTTACATTGTGTTTAGCAAGCACCAGAAGTCTGTGTACTGCATAAGACAAACAGATGCTAAATAACATAACCTTTCTTAAAAAGGAAAAATGCAGATAAATTTGATTTTGACAACCCCCTTCGAAAATGCTCATCAAGAAGCTCTCCTTACAAAGTTACCTGCACAGATGCAGCAGTATTCCAGCCTTATCCCTAGATTATATCACAGTATACACCAACCTAAGCATTGCTTAACTGCTAAAACTGACCACAATAAGAATGTCTACGTAAGATAAACACTGCTGCCACTTTACAAGCTTTTAGCTTCAGGTCAGTGTTTCAAAGAATGAAGCTTCCACTCCAAGAAGTGCACATCAATGGCAAAACCTACACAATCTGGATACTAACAAGTATTAAAAACCACTTTACCTCCTCGCTCTTTGACTTGTGAAGAACAAATCCTTTTTTCCATTGCCCATCAGCACCCTCATTTGGTTTACGGATGTTGAACTCAACTTTTGCACGATCCTTACTTTGAATTGCTTTCCACTCATCCAGGGTCATTTCCTTAGGGCCTTCTTCCTTAACTTCTTCAACCTCATTCTCTCTGCAGTAAATTCATGGATTATTGGTCAAGACTTATAGAACTCACATTCTAGATACAACAAATTCAAAACCAGTTGTTAATTGTGAGCAGATTATAAAAGCCTGTCAAGTACCTAGCAGTTACGAGGTTTATATATGAAAACTCATCTCCTTTAGCCACAGTGCCAACATACTGCAGCCAGACAGACACCTCTGAGCAACTAAATGGTGAGCACAGCCCCATGATGTCTATTCTCCATGTAAATGACAATTTTATTTACAAATATGTAAACCTAACTTGTGCAATGGACTTATTTGGCGCTTCCTCCCCCCACTTTTTGAGATACCTCTCCCCCAGAGGTTTAACTTAAGGTAGTGAGAGACAGCTTGTTCTCATCACAGTTTCCAAGCTCGCTAGTTTTTTTAAGTAACAGAATTTAATCAGCTTTGGATATCCTGCTTCTTTTATTAAGCCAATTACTGATTTCCTATCTGACTGAAACTGTTTTTACTTTCAGCTAACTGGAAAGGAACAAGAGCATACAACTTAACTACTTGTACAATGTATCATCTCATTGTAAACGTTTGGGGCCCCTACCTTCTGCCAAAGAGCTATTTTTATGTAAAACACACGCACACTATGCTCAGTAACAGATCATGTTCCAGCTACAGAGGCAGTCAATTGTGTAGTCACTCCTTTGTGTGTTTATGCAACTGAATTTCTGATTTATAGAAAACTAGTCCCACGTACGTAACGCAAAAAGATCATGAAAGCCTCAACCTAAGAGGAAAGGTCTTTGTTTTGTAGCCATTATTTCTGATGTAATAATGCAGAGATTTTAAAATCAAAATAACTATTTCCATTATTTTGTATTCTGTCCTAAAGAATATTATTTTACATGGTATATACTCAGAAGGGTTTTGGTTTTTTTTAAGGCCAAGATATTACCTCTCAGCATTCTGTACATTTTACTGAAGTAAATCATCCTACAGTTCTGCTGAAGCATTTGGGTTATATCCACACCAAAACAGCCAACTTGAAACTAACCCATGTAAAGGTTCTTTCCTATAAAGATAACTGATGGATTACAACAGGCTTGCTATGATTGAAACTAAGAAATCTGCATTTTCTGCAGCTCTGAGGAAGCACCAACACACTGCTACTAATAAAGGTCCAGGAAATACTGCAGTCACAGCAAATTTAATATATCCAGCTTTCCAATACATGTAACTTTTTCAAGGACTAGGTAGCTTGCATTTCCTGACCAATGCTCAAGCTGTATTTCCTTACAATTCCTCATACTACTTCTGTATACAAGCTGACCTTAACCCTGGACCACCACAACCTTGGAGAATAACACTTAGTCTTCTTTTAGTTAAGCTAAATCCATTTCCTACTCTCTACACAGTAATTGCACTCTCTTTAAGCAAAGTCATTAATGAGGAAACCAAGCTACAGCAAACTGCGCATTAGAAATCTTGTGCAAACAAGTGTTTCAAAATTCACCTTCTCTGCCCTTTTCTTTTGAATCCATCATAAAGCACATCCCTCATTAAAACACAATATTTTACTGTACTATGCTACCATCAAAATTTGTATCATGTTTTTACATCAACTGTGTCACCTTCTCATTCTGCTTATCTACTCTTTCATTCATCCAGTCACTGGATGTATGAGGTGTCCAAGTGGAATGAGAAGCAATCAAGTGAACTTCTTTGAGGTTAACACATAGAAACTGGAGAATTGAAGAGATACAACCTTTCTTCCACAGGCTTATCACACTGTCTCAAAAGTGGGTTTGAAGAACTAAGCTTAAAAAAAAAAGGTGCCCTCCACTGGCAGAGGAACATTTTTCCCCAGGAGGATAAAATGCAACGCTGCCTGACTCAGGCT
>JAVHNF010073978.1:33512-43694 GCA_034783455.1 Micropsitta finschii
CCCGAATCCGGAGTGGCGGAGACGGGCGCCGCGAGGCACCCGTAGTTACATTTGTATTCAGTATTTCAGGTAATGATAAAGAGAGGGAAATTAATTTCTGTTAGCATACTCATAGCTCATACACGTGAGCAAGAGAAGAAGAGGAAGAAACACTTTAGAATTCTCAGGTGTCCCTTTTGCTGAGAAAAACTGGTAAGAGGCTGCAAAAAAGATCAGTTTATGTTCAGCCTGGCTGAAAAACCCAGATGAGCCAGTGAATTTACTCCAAGGCTTCTGCATTCTGATCCCATCACACAGTGAACATTACTTTAGTTCCTTGCTCTTCATGACTACAAAAAGGGTAAAATTAATTAACCACTTAGAAAGAAAACTGAAAGATGACAAAAGGTGATTAACAGTATAGCTATTATTAGGATTATAAGCATTATAGGATAATTAGCATAGGATCAGTTATGTGATTGTCTACTGATGTAAAAAAAGCAGGACAACTGGTGACATTTAGTAGAATTTTATGATGGCTTAACTTTACTGAACACATATGGCCTCACCTATATCAGCACTTTGCAAGACTTCCTAGCTGGACAGTGCTCTGCTACATATGCCCCAGCTACCTACTGTTTCACTACACAAACTACTAGTGAAACAAGCTAAGTAACCTGATCCTAGCAGCAAGGTGTCACTGAGGGCAAACACATTTGGTCACACACTGAAGAAACATGACACGCATGTTGGTTAACTGGTCAGCCACAACTGCTGCCCACAGCAGTTTCTGCACCATTTATAGCTCTCCACAGCCATCAAGAAGGACCAGGCGTGAGTTGTAGGCAGCCGTAGGTATAGGCAGCCACGTGGAAGTTTTAACTTCGCTACAAGAACAGTAATTTGAAGGCATGATTGCTTTTGGTGCAGGCAATCTACTCTAACCTCATACTTTGATCAGCTGCTAAGAAGCCCAAAAAAATTTTCTGAGGCAGATTTGTATCATCTGCATTTCAGTCTACTACTACTACAAATATTGACAAGTTACTGGATGATTACTGCTTTTATGTACTTGGCAGTATTGTGTGTTGTATGGTTCTTCTATATTGCTGTGTTTTTTCTTTAACTTCAATAAATCTTCCAACAAAATGAAAAAGAAGGAAAATAACAATAATTTAAGTAAGAAAAAGTTATTATTATGCCATTATAATTGATAGAGAAATTGAGATTACTTTGAAGCTCCACTGAACTCTCGCAGAAAACACTGATTTAGCAAGACACTGAAGAACAGTTTTCATTTTATAGAAAAATGTGCTCTAGTTTTAGAAAAGTCCACATTAGTTTCCCAGAAACTGGAAAGTTATTCCTGTTCTTTGGGATTCTATCTGGTTTCTGTGTGTACATACTTCGTAACAGGATCAAACAAAGGAAGTTTTAGCTGTCCAACTTCGGCCTAAAATTCTTGAACAAATATTTCCAAATACTTTATTTTTTTAAAAAAGTACATGGAGGTTGGGAGGTAGAGGGTGAAGAAGATAGAATGAGAGAGAAAGAACAAGAAAACCCATCAACTGATTCCACATTAGTTCCAAGAACACTGTTTTTACTTTAAAACTACTACTTTTACTTCGAAACTGTGAAATCTAGGCTAGTCCCCCATTCCCCTGTGAATTTTGATTTTTTCCCTATATATGTAAAAAGAGAATAAGGACAGGGCAATGTCTGGTACTGAGCATTACTAACCAGTACTGTTCATTCACATCTTACCTATTTCAAAACATGCATTAGCACCTCTGTCCAGAAGAAGACGCACTACCGCAGAGTCAGCCACACTGGCAGCACACATCAGGGGAGTCCATCCAAACTGAAAGCTACATTCTATGTTAACACCTGTCAAAATTTAAGATAATAAAATCACAAAACTGCACCACAATAAACATACTTGTTATAAATTTTACTCTCAATACTTATCACTACAAAGGCTACACACTGTGTTTAGTCCTAGAGAGAGAAGTTTCTTAGAGCATTTTTCTGTTTCTAATACACCTTTATCTAGGACACCAGCAAACAACTATTAGAACTGACACTGAGGAAGCTCAGTTCTCAACTCAGGAAGTTCTGTACCACAGAAAGACTACAATGAAATTACTTTTGCAGCTAAATTTATTACTTAGATGATTTTCTTTTTTTTTTTTTTTCTCAGAGAAGTGCACAGAATCTCTGTTTTCTCCACTTAAGTGCAGTAGCTTTCTTCAATCAAAATGAAAAATTTTGATTCTTTCCAAGCCAAACTATGGAAGCAAACTGCTTGTCAGGTAATTAAGATCATACTGACTAAGGTTTTCCTGCTTCACAGCTCCTTTTATTCTCTGCATTGAAAGGCAGTTAATTAACAGATACCAGTTTTGCATTCCATACTAACAAAATGTCATCTCGATAGAAAGAAGAAATAGAAGATTATGCAAGATCCAGTCACAATCACCAGATTTATTACCCTTTATAGTGGCCACATCTTCTTTTATGGCTAGAAGAAAACTTGCCAGAGAGCCCTCTCAAATTCACCAAGTACCAAGCACCAGCCTGAGATACTCATCTGACAACTTTCAGATAATAATTTCTATACATTTTGCAGAAAAAGAATCATCTTTCCTTCAATCCTTCCTCAAATATTACTTCCTCTACAACAGTTTTTATCAGCTGGTTCTATATTAATCAGAAAGTGATTACGGATAATCAAAACCACTTCTTTACAAGAGACAGCTCTAAAAAAAAAAACCAAACAAAAAAACCCATATCCCAAGAAATCTGTGACAGTTGAGCTACATGCATACCTTTTCATACAAAATGTGCATTTACCCTCCCTGTCTCAGTAGTTTGTTAAAGCTGTGCTCAGTGTAGCAACATAAAGTCATCAAAGCTGAGGGAGTAACAAGTCACTGCTCTTGGATTTATTCTTCAACTGTTTAAGATCACTGAAGTTGTAGAAGCAATCAGTAAAGAAGGAACATTCAATGAAAGCCAGGTGTTGAAGCATTCTAACAGTTCTTAACACCCACAAGCCACAGAATTCATGATCAATCCTTCTTAGTAATGCATACATACTAGCTGCAGTCCTTCATGCCACAGCATTCCAGTTTGCTTGCAGTACACAAAATCAGCTAGAGTATGAGAGGAAGGTAAGGAAAGGATAACTGAAAATGTAACATGTTGCTTCTTGGCTGCATGGTTATCAGAGTTGTTGACTGAACTAGAAAATGCCTCTCCTTGGTTACTATCCAGACTCTCTCCTGAAGTAAGCAGCATTATTTTAGCATTTAAAGAAGTCTTATAAGGCAACAGAGGAGCCCCCAAAAAAATTTACAGTGAAAAATCAGGCCAGATCCAACAGCCAGAGTTGGATGTACAGCTGCCACAGCTCTACAACCCAATGTCCAACCAATACTGATGCTGAGCATGTATTCCCAGCAGGCACACACCGGCCACACTGATAAACACAGAGAGAGCACTCATATGAACTCACACAGCAGCAATGGTTTCATACTGCTCCCCTTTGGGATACGTCTACCTCTTTCAGCTGCTGGCATCACAGATACACAGGCCTCCGAGCCCCAGTCCCACTCCTATGGCTGGCACATCCTTTCACTCACTCCTGTCTTCACAGTAGCTGGCACGCAGGCACAAGGGATCTCATGACAGCCTGAAGAGTCCTTTCCTCTGACTCTGTAATGTGCATTCCTGCCCACCCTTGGGCTTCTCTGCTCCTCTGGGCTTGTGGAGATGGGCTTGTAATGGGCTGATTTTTTCTATGATGGGCAATGGAAGAGCTGGGGGAGGGTACCTGGGCTCCCTCACCTGCCATTACCTCGCTGTGTACCATTGTGGGCATCAGCAGAGGAGATTTTCAGTCACATATTCTCACAAATTATGTCTGGGCAGCAAAGCGGATGGAACACTATTTCTTACAATCTGAGTTACACGTAAATATCCTCCTCTTTAATCAGCAATAGTGAGAAATACACTGTGGCCCCAGATGAGCTCTACAGCAGAAACTATATGAAGCATGTGAATAAAGCAAAAGAACAACAAAAGAAGAATTACATTCTTTCTATGATTACTACAGTTTCTCTGGTATCTCTCAGGTATTTTGTTGACTGTAGCTAAAAACAGTTATGGTAGAAAGGCTGTTTTTATAGAGAAAAATGTAACCTCATGTTCAGAAAGGTTAACAAGGGAATGCCTGAAGAATTACAAGCAACCTCTACATACAGCTCTTTTTGCTAAATAATTTAATGTTTGACACCAAAATAAAAGAAGTCTCAAAACTCTTAAGTTTAAGAACAGCTCTTAGTATTATAATTCATTCACATTCAGACCCAATTTACCTGAGGGAAAAGTTCTAAAATGCTTTTGTCTACAAGATTTCTTTCTAATAGATGTACTGATTTCTAAGTTAAATCATAGCTGCTGATGTCTCCCATTGCTAGGCCAGCTATGGTTCTTGTCTGACTCAGGGTTCAGAGTCCTAAACTGGCTGAAAGAATTATTCACACCCACCCCAGTTTACTACTACTTTAATTCCTTGAACTGGCTCACAAAAGATAACATGAGTTCTAGCATTCATGCAAAGTTAAGAGTAGCACAGACTGCGGAATGGCTGAATGAAAATGTGAAAGAGGATTTCACTGTAGCTACATCTTTGATCAGCCTAAACTGTCATAAGGTCGTAATTTTTAATTCCATTTGAGGAAAACAAATTTATGAATTATACGGTTTTAAGTATTTTACTCCCAAAGCAGACCAATAAACACAAGTCCTATCTGAACCTGTTACTTGCTTGCATTACTTTATGTGACACATACTTTAGAAACTTGTTCTTAGTATGTTGCCATTTTATAGGAGGGGTAAGAGAAGACATTGTGCTTGTCCATCTCCTAAAGAAGCTCTGTAAAAATGCCTCAGCACCAGATTCTTAAAGCAATATCTAAGCAGCCAGAAGACAACATGTTCTCACTCTATCTGAAAGAATGGCCCCAACTGTTGCTAGGAAATACGCTTCCAACACAAACCCGAGTTTGGTTGAGTGGTGGTAGCAAGCCTCTTACAAGCTCTACTGAACATACACTAAAGGCAACTTTGGAGGCAAAGATTTAATCTGACTGAGCATCAATCCTCTGAAGGACAATGTTACCTTTCTCCAGAAACACCTCCCTGTTAGAGGCATTGCGTTCTACTGCTTTGCAGGACAGTACTGGATGATTCAAAATTTACTGTTAGTCCTATTTTCAGGGAATGACAGATTCTCTTTGTGATACTGTTTTGTGCATTTCAGGAGACAGGACACAGACTACAGGAACCTCTGGCCTGACCTTACACTCTTACAGATACCTATCACCATCTCCCAGTGGCATAGAACTGCTCATTATGTAACAGGCATCAACACGGGAAGTGAACTATTGCTGCTGGGCTGCAATACCAGCAATTAAATATGGATGGCTATAGCAAAACAATTATGTAATTTGATGCACAGAGATTGCAAAAAACTCTATAAATAAGATCATATTTTCCCAAAGAAAAACAGAAGATGAACTTCGCTCTGTATTACACTTCTGCATTTCAGCCTGTCTCTTAGTTTTTACTTAATTTAAAATCATTCCTCCACTGTTGTGAGAAACAGTCGTCTTCTAAAAGGGCAAGGAATGCCATCGTTTTATCTCAGAGAAACTCACTGCTAACTAGGGAACTATTTTCTTCCTGCCATAAGACAGATTTTCCTCAGAGAACAAGCTCTTGGTTACCATATTCTGCTTGCTTGCTCAAGCAGAACTTCCTGACAATTATCACTAGGCAGGTCAACTCAGCTATGCAGTTTTTGATTGCCCTGGATGCTTCAGTAAGTGATCCAATCCTCCTAACACTGAATAACAGAAACACATTACACACAATTACTAGAAACAGAACAGGGAGAAAGGCTTTTAGTTTTAAGACAAACTACTTTTAGTGAGAAATGCCACATAAACCCTATCAGACCTTTTAGAAACACAGAATCTTTGTCCAGCTGATGTTGCTAGGACAGCAGTATTATACAGGGCACATACCAGAAACTTCACAGTGCTGTGACTGAGAAAAGAAACAAAAATGGAATTTCCAAACTGGGGGAACATTATAAGAAAAAAGTCAGCCTCCCCTTCCTGCCCACTTCTTCCCCAGCAACCTTCAACACTAACGTAAAACCATCCACTGAATTCTCACTCTCAATTTAAATCATCTCAAATTCAGTGTTTGTAATCGTTATATTCAGGTTAAAGATGCATCTGAAAACAAAGAAACACCTTATTTCATAGCTCACACGTTCCAGTTTTATCCATTTCCAGTGCTCCTGGCTGATGAAAAAAATAGAAATCAGAAGGACTTTGCTGGAATACTGGATGCTGAGTCACTAAAAAAGTAATTTGATTTTTAAAGTAAGAGTTTGCATCCTGTATTGGAAATATTCACATACTCCTACATGCACTCTACATGTTACTTTGAAACAAGAAACTCTGAAGCTTTAGAATTCTTGACAAGTTTAATTAAAAATTAAAAAATTCAACTTCACAACTGACTTTCCTTACCAGAGTTTAAGAGTTCTTCAATTAATGACACATCACCATGAAACAGAGCCTTCTTTAATGCTTCATTACTGTCCGCCTGCAACATTTGATCCAACTGCTAAATAGGCAAAGAAAAATTATGTCAAAAACCAGTACCTGTTTTAAGGTAAAAACTAAAGCTTGATTTCAGTATAAAAGCATCAACAATCCCTATAGCGACAAAGCAGAGAAGGGGGGGCGAGGAGCAAGGTAGAACTTTTATTCTTACATCTCTGTACACTTCTATGGGTCTGCTGTAAAACCTAAGCTTTAAATCTGACTTTTCAGAAAGGTTCCATTCTCTGAAAATACCCTCTTTCTCAACATACCTACTATCCTCCTATGCTGCTCTCAGGTTTTCTTAATGGTGTTTCAGTTTAGATTATTGTTCATCTTTTGGAGTAGAAAAACTTGACAACAGATTTCTGTACCTTTTGTGTACATTTCACATGTTGGAATCACAGCATTAAAACATATATCCATCAGACATAAAAACTGAGAGTTTGGGGCAATGTAGCTCTGTGACTAGCTGTCTGGCTTAATACAGCACAAATCCACTACTGGAAAAGGTTACTGTTCCTCTTTCCTGCCACTCTTGTTGTGGCAGAGGTACTTGTACTGCTGCATCAAGAATAATTTGGCTCAAAAATGCCCTGACCAAAAGACTAGTTTATGTAACAGACAGTTGCCTGACTCAGGTTTCTTTCAAAACCATCACAGACTCGGTCTCTTAAAGCTACAGATGCACCTGAAGATCACTACTGGTCTTATCCTGATTATACAAAACCTGTAAGTGGAAAACTATTCACTAGCTTCTTTGCAGACATAAGTGGGTATAGCAATAAGTCCTATTTCAGAACGGGTTTTGATGCCATGAGAACTGAGAATTACAGAGTTTTCCCCAGCACACTGTAGTAGCCTTTCGTTACAACACTTTTTGTAAAGGTTTTACTAAAATGCTCAGTGTCTAGAAAACCCAAAGGTTGAGACACAGCCAATATCATAATTTAGCCCTATTTTTGTTCTACTCAGACAACAATTCCCAAATAACACATACCTCTGAAGAGGAACCTCAGTTCAAAGATCAAAAACCTGAAAACCTGACTATAACCTTCAGCAAGTATTGAGCTACTTCCATTCTCCAGTTCCAGCCACGAGACAAACCAAGGGCTAAGGGGCCTTGCAGATCTGCCTTCACCTCACACGACCAGATGCCTCATACCCGTGAGATGCAACAAAACCACTTCAATCTTCACATTAGCAGCAAACAGTCTCACAGTCTTTAAACAGCTTTATAGGCCTCTGGTTGCTTTCAAATTTATTCTCATAATGAAACAGGGGCTAGGGTCTGTTGTTAAAAAGTGGTTTATACACACATTAAGGTTTTATGTAGTAAGACAACCCCCCAAACTTTAGTTTGGGGAGGGGTTGGGTGGCTGGGGGCTGTTAGTAGAGGTTTTCTGTACTCCTGTATTGAGGGCACACCACCACTACCCTGCTGGGAAATAACCACACAGGGGTCACCAGCCGCAGCCCCTCCTCAGTGAGACCCACCGAGCCCCACGCCCTTACCGCGGCATACAGGCCGCACTCCCCCGCTCCGCGCCCGCCCCGCCGCAGACCCCAGCTCGCCCCAGCTGGCCCCACCAGCGACTCCTGCCGCACGGTGCCGATATCCCAGCCGTCCTCGTCGCTGTCGTCGTCCTCGTCGCCCCCCGCTACGACGCGGAGTCCCCAGTGCGCGGCCGCCATGGCTCCCCTCTCCACACGCATCAGCCTCGACCCGCCGACCAGCGCCCAGTCACGTGGCCTGCGCCACTTTCCCGCGCACGGCGGCTTGGCGGCGCTGGGCCGTAGGGGGGGGGGGCAGTGTCTGGGCTCCTCTCAGCACTGGGAGCGTCCGTTCCTGGGGCAGGAAGTAGGGATTCGTGAGGGGAAGGGGATGAGCCCGGGGCTTGCTGGGGATGGCGTCAGAAAGCCAGGGGAAAGGAGCCATTAGAGCTTTATGGTTATAAGCACATGGGAACAGAAGATGGCTTACTAGTGGCTGAGCTGTTCTATGGGGCATTGGGTAAGGCAGCAGAGCCAGGCATGAAGCTGTCTGTGAAGATTTATGGCTGGTAAATCCAAGGTAAAATGCAAAGTTCTCTCTTTAATTTTTGGCATTATTAATACACTCTTTAAAATGACACCTAACCTAATAGCAGTCTGTTACACTGCTCATGGGTGTGTACACATGCTGTTACACAGCCAAAGCTTATGATAGTGACAGTTATATGGGGAAGGTTGAGCAGGAGCCATGCATGAACTAAACTTTCACCCTGCTCCCTCACATCTGGGTATACGTGCGTATTACTTTAAATTTTGGAATTATGGTTGGATTTCTTTCTAATTACAGACAATAATGCCTTATCCATCACAAGGTTCGCTTGAAACTCCTTGAAGAACAGCATTCTGTGTGTCATCCACAGGCAAAACTGTTCATTGAGCTCAGACTTTGCTCCAGTCTGGAATGAATTTGTTCTTCCACTGAGAGAAGCGAACAGAAGGGAAAAAGTCCGGTCTTCCAGAAGAGGCAGGTGCTCATGCAGAATGGTGAATGTAGTTCTTGTGCCCATGACAACATAAAAGCGTAATTTTTAGTAAGTTTATATTAACAGAAATTTCACTTATCTTAACCAGACAGGGGCTGTGAAGCATTTCTTCCTTTTTTCTTTTTTCTTTTTTCTTTTCTTTGTGTTTGGTTTTGGGTGTTTTTTTGGTGCAATGCAGCTCTTACCATATTGGGAATTTGCAGGTTAGATAAAGCTGTGCTGGGAACATACTAAGTGCCATAAAAATTGCACTTATTAAAAGTAACACAAACAGCCATGGTCCACATACTTCAATTGTGCACTCCTGACATTTTTAACAGGAGTGATTTTTCTAGATTTTAGTTGCTTGTCTGCAAAATATGGCAACCTATTTACATAAAAGTATTATGAAAGTCAGGTTATTAACAATGAGAAACTCTGGTATATAGCTAGCTGAACATTTTAAATGAACTCCCATGAAAGAAACTTCCAGTTATGGAAACCTGATAGAAATGCAAAAACCTTTCCTTTCACACAGCCTCCTTGGAGAGAACAAAAGATGCTAAAGTCAAGTCAACTGTAATACATACCTCTATATAAAGGCTTCAAGTGCTTATTTGGGATTTACCTGCATATACTAAGTGTTTAAATTAATTTAGTTATGAAGAAAGAACATCTATTGGGTATAATAATGAAACATTTTTGTACCCATGTCAGTTTTTATAAAATCATAACTTCTATTCTCAGAGTTTTCAGCTTTCTGATCACTTCCCTGAAAGTCTCTCGTTTCACTTTCTGCTTGCAGAGGAAAAGTAGAATATGTGGCATTGCCACCTAGCTTCTTTGTATAGAATCATAGAATAGTTAGGGTTGGAAAGGACCTTAAGATCATCTACTTCCAACCCTCCTGCCATAGGCAGGGATACCTCACACTAAACCATTCCACCCAAGGCTTTGTCCAACCTGGCCTTGAACACCGCCAAGGATGGAGCATTCACAAC